>JAQFYZ010003742.1:0-12695 GCA_034695085.1 Cylindroiulus punctatus | reverse complement strand
ACAGGTGTGTTTACAAATGTATGCAATTTAATTTAATTGTGAAACACAATTTTCATAGTGTCCCAATACTTTTTTTGGCAACTGTATAACAAAAAACGTATATAAATATACTGACAGGTGACTTTCAGTTATCCAAGTGAGCATTTCATGTACACTGTACATACTGTACATGCTTTATACCTGCCTTGACTTGTGCAAATTTAAGTCAAGTGCAGGTAGGTGAAACAGGTTTACATGCATGAGCTACTTACAAGTACATGCACATACATATAACAGTAAGCATGTAAACATACTGACAGGTGACTTTCAGTTATCCAAGTAAGCATTTCATGAACACTATATACATGTTTTATACCTGCCTTGATTCGTACAAATTTAAGTCAAGTCCAGGTAGGTGAAACAGGTTTACATGCAGGACCTACTTACAAGTACTTGTACATACATATAACAGACAGAAAGCATGTAAACATACTGACAGGTGACTTTCAGTTATCCAAGTAAGCATTTCATGTATACTTGTCTTGACTTGTGCAAATTTAAGCCAAGTCCAGGTAGGTGAAACAGGTCTACATGCATGACCTACTTACAAGTACATAACATAACAGTATATAACAGACAGAAAGCATGTAAACATACTGACAGGTGACTTTCAGTTATCCAAGTAAGCATTTCATGTATACTTGTCTTGACTTGTGCAAATTAAGTCCAGGTGGGTGAAGCAGGTTTACATGCACGACTCACTTAGATAAACAAAAGTGCAAGTTTGCAAGTAAACATACTGACAGGTGCCCTATTTGAAAGATAAACTCCTTCATAAAATGCATCAAAAAAACAGATTAGCGGATTAATCGCTAATCCTTTCACCGGTTTAATCAACGAATTAAACACTTTCCATTCATGGTCGCCATCGGCGTCAATTCCCTATCGCATCTGATAAATTCACGCCATTAATTCAATAGCTTAGTTTAATTAACAGCCTCGAATCTGCATTTTTAGCACTTGACCGCTCAGCTGAAAAGTGGCCAAGCTTTGAAAATTTACAGATGAAATAAAAATTAGTTTATAATCACGATCCGCCGAAGGCCGAATCGAGGGCGGGGTCCGCCAGGGACCCACGCGAGGGCTTGACCAATGGTCAAGCCCGTGTACGATCGCCCACTTGACTCACGTTTTTCCAATAAATAAAGCAAACAGAAAAAGAAATTTGCACCTGAATCATGCGACTGCAGCCATATCAATTTAGCTGCAAATTGCTGACCAACTGGACCAATGAAACCCGTTGCACCAACGATACCAGAATTGGTATCGCTGCTGACCTTCTGTTTGTTACAGTACGTGACAAAACCGCTGATCGGTGGAAAAGTACTGTCAAAACAGTATGCCAATCTGGACTGTGATATGCTTCTTGTCCACTCGTAATTTTTTTGGCTTAATTTTGGTCTGGGCCCTAATTTTCTTAATTTTTTTAATGCTGCGATATGAGTGGCCCAAAGTAGAGCAGAGCGCTACTCGTAATTTCCCCCAAAATTGTCTGCAAATTAGTTGCCTTAAGAGAAAATTAAGAAAAATTAACTGCAAACACGAAGCATCATCGGTACTGGTATGCAAAGGTAGTTAATTCCAAAGCTTGTATATCATCTTAACTAAAGCTCCTTACACTGAGTAACTTTCCTGTTGGTTTAGATGAACAGTGTACAGTGCCTTATGCTTTCTGTCCACTTGTAATTTTTTGGCTAAATTGGTCTCCCCCCTAATTTTCTTAATTTTTTTAATGCTGCGATATGACCGTCCCGAAGTAGAGCAGAGCTCTACTCGTAATTTTCCCCAAATTTTCTGCATTAGTTGCCTTAAGAGAAAATTAAGAAAAAATTAACTGCAAACAGGAAGCATCATCGGTACTGGTATGCAAAGGTAGTTAATATTCCAAAGCTTGTATATCATCTTAACTAAAGCTCCTTACACCAAGAAACTTTCCTGTTGGTTTAGATGTACAGTGTGCAGTTCCTTATGCTTTATGTCCACGTGTAATTTTTGGCTTAATTTTGGTCTCCTCCCTAATTTTATTAAATTTTTTTAATGCTTCCATATGATTCTGTATTAGTTGCCTCTAGAGGCAAAATTACGAAAAAATTAACTGCATATACATGTAGGATGCATCATCGGTGCTTCCTACATGTATATGCAGTTAATTCCAAAGCTTGAATACCATCTTAACTAAAGCTCCTTACACAAAGTAACTTTCCTGTTGGTTGGCTGGTGCAGCTGGACATCTAGTACATGCTTTATGCTTTCTGTCCACTTGTAATTTGTTGGTTTAATTTTGGTTGGCTTTCCTAATTTTCCGACGCTACCCACATGTCAATCTCAATTTCCTTGAGTATGATCGAGCAGCGCCACCAAGGGGGAAGAAATTGCAGGAAAAGATGTCTATTAACAAAAGCGCCGCCAGAAAATCCCCAGTAAACTGATGCAGTATGTGGCAACACTGGCTGTAGCTCCGCCCTAATTTTATTAATGCTGCGATATGATTGGTATAAAGTAGAACAGAGCTCTACTCATAATTTTCTTCTAATTTTCAATAATTTTTTGCCTTAATTTTTTCTTATTTTTCTCTCAACTCCAAAATTAGACTAAAATTACAAGTGGACATTAGCATCAGACAGCTTTCTTCTCATCATTTTTCCTTCTGATTGTTTCGCTAGATGGCGCCACCGCCCAAACCCCTTCCCCCACTTTCCCACACGTGAAAGCTGTGAAACTGACCGATAAGAAAAGCAAATTAACTCGCACAAATCGTGAGTTCCAGACACATTCCTTCAAAATAGTAATGTATTTGCCAAAAAGGGAGCAACAGCCGCCCGGAATTTTTTGGGTTATTTTGGGGGTAAAAGACACGAAAAAAAGCCACACAATTGATGTTATCTGGATTTTGGTTGGACTTTAATAGTCCACATGGGTAAATTAGAACCAGGATTTGCACCCACCCTCCGACGCTAATCTTCCGTCCTACAGCCCCTTAAATGAGGCCCATTAATCCCACTTACGGCGCTCCGACCCTGGCCGTGACCTTGGCGTTATTGCCCACCATGTTATCAGGGTGGACTTATTGTCCCTGCTCGGATTAACAAGCAGTTAATCGCCATGTACGACGCATTAATGTCTTAATCTTATTATTCCGTTGGCCATGTCTAACGGTAAGTCTGTCTGTGGTTGGTAACGGCCTTGATGACCAGGGGTCAGAGGCCGTATGGCGTGATTTCATTTGGATGCACAAGACGCCATTGCCAAGGGTGTTATGAGCAAACAAATTAGCGACATGTCCTATTTTGCAGACGATGTAAAAACAACCATACACAATTACCAATTAAAACAGGTCTCCTTGATGGAAATGATAAGAGTGTGCGCAAAATTTTAGGTATTTGTGTTAGTAATATTTTCTTATCTATGGTGATGTTGCTCATAAAGTGCACATCCCTAAAACATGGCTTGCCATTTATTTGAATTTGATATACTGTATGCAAATGTGGAAATCTCAAATATACAAAAGATACAATACAAAAATACAAAAGAAACCTGCTTTAACTGCTGTTATTACATGTTCTGTAAAATAGGATAATTTGCTGACCATTTTTTGCTCATGTCTGTATTGGTGTCATTTGCATGTATCAAATTCAGATAAATAGGCAACCCATGTTTTAGGGATGTGTAATTTATTAGCAATTGAAGCACAAATACTCATTTAAACGACAATATGTCTATGTACACTGTAGAGAACCTATGGGGTATCATGGTAAGGGATGTGTACAAAAATGGTAAGCAACACAATTCAGTTGATTTAAAAAAACAATCGTTGATAGTTGCGAAAGTATTCCTCAAAACACAATGGGAACCTTGATTAATTCCACGAAAACAAGGATTTATAAGTTAATTTTGAAGAAAGGCAAACATTGGCTATAGAACCATGTATTGTGTATGTTGCAAAATTTGTTGCTAATTTCATGTACATGGAATAACCTGATCTGCATAGTGTTGCAGTTAAGTTCCATTTGAAACAACTACCTTCATTACAAGTTATTGTTATTATGGAGCATGGACATCAAATCCAATTGTTTATTACACAATGATACGGTATTGCAAGAAAGTGCTTTGATGTAGCTAATGTTTGACATGACCATGTTTACCACGTACATGTAGCTGTAGAATTCTTTGTGTTTAGCCTATCTTAACTAACGTAAATGCGTCGTTTATTTAGCTCCCCATCACTAAGCAATCACTGCAGGCCTACGAACTATCAGGAGAAGCCCCTTTCTGATTGTGTTTATATGGCGAAGCAGGGCATAATCCGAAGCACCATTGTTTCCTTCCATATTTGGGTACTCGCATTCTAACTGAACATTATGGGCATGGACATATGGGAATTATGGATTTATGGCAAGGATTTATGGGTAATTTAACGTGCATCATGACCCATTTCCATAAAGGTCAGGCACTAAAACGTTTTCCCATCAGGAAAATGTCAGAAATGGCGCTCCAGTTAAGGGTTTGTTTTATTTCGGTTTTAATTACTGGTGTTTTACATAAATATTTTTCGAAAATTTTAAAAGCAAATAAACTGGGCAAAAATCTGGCCAAATTCAACCGCCTCAAATTCAAATCCGATCTTGGACTGAGGGCAACGAGCCAAGCAGGCCTTAAAATGTCAAACTAATAAAATTTTAGGGAAAAAGCAGTAAAAGCGAAAATAACGAAGCAGTTAAACATTTATGGATAGGTCGAGAAGGTCACCGGTTTGGCTAACCGCGAATTTTGATGGATGAAAGATGGTTGAAAGCACACATATTGTATGTCCAGATTTGGTCAAAATTGAATTAGGCTTGTATTCATGTGCATTGTACCTAAATATACTTGTAGTTCCGGCCATTGATGGTTTGTTCGTGGCTTAAAGCACAGATATAGTAAGTCCACATTCTCAAATCCATAAAACGTTGCACAAAACCCTTGCTAATTACTCTGCTACATATCGAAACATGCATGGCATTCAAATAAAAATGTACAACATTTTCAACATAGCATTGTCCATTTCCTGGAAATAACTGTGGTCGACAAGTGGAAGTATAGAAAGTTTGTGAAAAAACCCAAGAAAACAGAATCGAAAGCACGATGACTCAAAATGAGTGTAGGCAGCGTTGCGTAAAATTGCCAGAAATATGAGTTTTATGTTAAAATTTTCGCGTTTTTAGACGTAAGTAAGAGAAACCGAGGTCGTTTTGAAAGTTTTACAACTTTTAGAGGTTTTCCAAAGCCCAAGGATTTAAACGCTTGAATTAAAAAGCGAAAATAATTTAACGGTTATTTCGTCATTCTCCATTTCTGAAATTAGAAACTAATGTGTGGCGAAAATTTGAGACTTGACAGTTTTAAAAAAAATGAAAACGATTGCTTTATATGCTTACATGTTGACTCATGCGTTAATTGAATGCAACGTTGAAGGTTGCCATGTTGTTTTTAAGAAATCTATATGCCTATAGTCGATTTTGCATTATTTTGTACAAATATTATCAATTGATCGAAACATTCGATTCGAGACATTACAATTTTCAGTTCTATTTTGTGCAACATTTTCGTTTGGATTACAGGCTGTACTTCGGAATATGTCCTGCTCCAGCATATGATCAAATGATTTAACGGTTCATAAGCTATCAGTGATTGCCTAACGGTTAGGGGCAGCAAATCAGAAGTTTTAGGTTAGCTAAGTTTGGGAGGGATTGAGGTAGGATAAATAAAAAACACAAAAACCATAAAAACATTAATCGTGTACAATTGAAGCAGGGAATATTCCGTTGTGCATTTATTTTCAAACTTCCTAGCAACTCTAGTTATGAAAGGGGTTTTGATAAACATTAAAAAATCAACATTATGTACATGTATGGTTTTTTCACTATTCGAACAATCCATATTAACAGTAACCATATTGAGTTACAGTTTAAATACCTTCAATCCATCATCAAGTTTCTCAAAAAAAATATCCAACGGATTTTTTAATTTTTTTTTTAAAAATTTCTTTTGTGTATGGAATCATCGCCTAAGTCCAGAAATCCTGCCCAAATTTTCATGAAATTCCATTAATTGGCAATTTATTTAGTGAATGACTGTCATCTCAATTGTGATTAAGGCGATGTTAAAATTTTGACGCATGTTGAAAAGGAGAAATCTGAAAATGAGGAATTTCTCATGATAACTTGCTAATGACAAAGTTCGCGGATTTTTTTAATGCTTTTGAAAATTTTCCAATTTTACACAAGCACACTCATTTCTCAATCATCCTCAGCTATTTTCAAATTATTTTCACTTACAATAGCAATTTTATCTGGTGCACCAAATATTTTGGATCTTAAGATATGACCTACCAACTGTTAGCCCAAGTCAGGATGGAAGGATTTAGGTCAATTTTATTTGTAAAAACTTCAAATTTTCTCGAATAATTTTGAAGGAAATTCATAAAACCACGCAGCAACGACGCCAACAGCAATGTCTTACCCTGATTTCCTTATTTACTCATATTTTATTACATGTATTTTTTTTCCAAGAAAACTGTGCTAGTTGTATAACAGGATACGTGCAAACTGATAACGCCATCACATTGAACTGATTCCATCGCATTAAATCGACATAGTGGATCTAGTGGTCCGTCACGGACCACTTGACCACTGCCAATAAATTCAGTTAACTTCTGTAGGAAGTGATTGAGATGACCGGTTCACCTTAAACGCCTATTGGCCGATTACGTAACGGCGCGAACGAAGGCCGACAATTAAAATAATAGGAAAACTCGTCTAATTATTATAACACGATTTTTGCGTAATATTTATATTATTATTACGTTATTATTGCTCGGGTAAACAGCTTGACCATGTCCGAGAAAGGGAGCAACCAAGCAGAAAACATTACTGAGAGAACTGGGTCACTAGGGGGCGCTCTCAACATTAAGTCAAATACGTGGTTTTATGAAACATGTCGTGTCACAAGTTCGATAAATCAAAAACTTAACTCTCCCACCGAATTAGCACAAAAATCGATTATAAATTTTAAAAAAATGCAACAAAAATGAATTACAAATTTGGAAAAAATGCAAGAAAAACCACACAAAGACTAAAACCAGCTAAATGCGAAGTTTTTCTAATTTTCTGAGAAGTGATGTCGTATGGAAAATGAATCACCAGAGCGATGACTAATAACGAAAGCATTTAAACTAAAAGCAAACTGGATAGTTAAAACTAAAAAATACTGATGCTAAGTTTACAACTTAGGCAAGAAATTATGGTATTTAAAAAAGTCCAAATTATAAATAATGACAACATTATCAGCTAAGGGAAAAAGATTAATGCAAGATACTTAGGTTAAAATAACTTAAAATATACAGGCAAACGATGTTGCTTAATTGCATGCAAAATTTCGATAACGTTATACGGTGTGGTACCAGCTTAATGTCACTTAAGCATTTAAACAACAACAAAAACCCAGTACAAATAAAAAAATACTTAATGTGTAGGTAACTAATTCCAACTTATTAAGAAATATTAAGAAACAAAATTTAAAATAATAACATAGTATTATTAGCCAGGTCAAAATACGAATCCAAGATACTTACAGTATGCATGTAAACATTGTTACTTAATTGCACAACTTTAAGGCTCATTGCAAGTGCGTTGTGACTTTGGGGACACCCTGCATAAAATTACTAAATACAATTTCTTTTTTCCTGATCAACAAATTAAAATAATTTTTTTGCACACATTAACATGCAGGGACTTGCGTTTATGGGATGTCCTCTTTGACAACTTATGAAAATGTATATGATATTAATAAAAACGATAATTCTATGTTTGACCTTTTATTTTGCTTTATGGGCGATAGATGGCATCACTTGCCATCTGAATGGGAATATAAGAGATTTACTGTCGTTGGCAAAATAAAGAATATCTGGAAAAATTCTAAAAACGAAATGTCTTTTCATTTTATATAGCGCAAGAACTTACTAGCAATATAAACTTGGAATTCAAACATTTAGTTTCATTTGAAATTATCATATCTGTCCAAAATTATCAAAATTCAATTGCTAAAAATCACTTTCAATGGGCCTTAATTGGAGTACAAACATCGTTTTAATTTGACTACACTGTATCTAGTATCTGTTTGCTTTTCGTTCAAACATAGTACAAACATCGTCTTTGACATATAAAATATTACTTAAATAAGTTTTATCTTCCAACACTTGAACAAGTTGTATCAATTTACTAAATAATATTTCGGTACATCCACCACCTCACACATGTACTGCATGTTTCGTACAGAAAGTAATAACGACTTCCTACTTTCATTCCAAAATTTTCCCAACATTTGAAAATTTTGCATCTTTTTCTGAGCACAAGGTTAGCCACCATTGAATTCCTGGTGACAAAATTCAATCCGGCCTATCTTTTCTTGGCATGTTTTTCTCAAAAAACGACAAAACCTTATCTGGCAATTACAGAAATCTCTTCATTTGCTGGGCCATAAAAAAACGAAAGTTACGTTTATTTCGAGAAAGTGGGAGACCGAAAATAGCCCCGCTGATTTTTATTCAAAAAATGCAGGTGTGGCCCTGTTGCAAAAAGGTGGACGAGGGTGGCATTTTGAAAAAAAAAGGCATTTTTCAGTCGAGCGTGACTAAGCGAGAACTGACCAGTGGGCGGTTGGGGGACCCCTCCGGACCCCTCAAACTGGAAATACCGATCAAGGACGTCTGCTTTGCACAGGTATGGCATTTTTTGGGCGCTGACCTTGGCTGGAAAGTACCGTTAAAATAGGAAGCGAAAATCGAGCAAACTCAACCCTAGGGGAGGAGGAGGGATAAAAAAGTCGAAAAATCGAAGGGAGTGCAATGGTCAAGGGGTCATCCAACCGAGCTGTCTGCCCAATTTCAGCCAGTTATTTGTTATTTTTATGGGGATGAACGGCCATCTTGAACTTGCACTCCATGGAAAAACCTGGATTTTGCAGTGAATGAATGACCAGAAAATGCTGGGAATCCAAGGAATTTCATGTGGAAAAGTAGGGATTTTCCAGACAGAAAATTATTGGTATGGTTAAGTTGGTATTTTGACTGGGGTTTTGGTAATGGGGTGTAAAATTCAAACACTTTTGATAGTGCGTTGTGACTGTGGGGACACCCTGGATAAAATTACCAAATACAATTTCTCCTTTCCTGATCAACATTATTAAAATAATTTTAGGGGCGTGTTTCTACCTGCGTTTTTTGGGATGTGCTCTTATACAACTTATGGAAATGTATATGATATTAATAAAAAGATAGTTCTATGTTTGACCTCTTATTTTGCTTTATGGGCGATAGATGACAGTACCTGCCATCTTAATTGGAATATAAGAGATTTACTGTCGTTGGCAAAATAAAGCATATCTGGAAAAATTCTAAAAACGAAATGTCTTTTCATTTTATATAGCGCAGGAACTTACTATTAATATAAACTTTGAATTAAAACATTTAGTTTCATTTGAAATTATCATATCTGTCCAAAATTATCAAACTCAATTGCACAGAATCACTTTCAATGGGCCTTAAGCTGGCTAAAAGCTCAACTATTGATGCATTAATGCTTCCTGTGCACTTGTAACTTTTTGGCTTAATTTTGGTCTTATAGGTTGGCTTTCCTAATTTTCTGACCCTATCCACAAGCCAATCTCTTAATTTCTTTAAGTATGAGCCGCGCCGCCAAGGGGGAAGAAATTGCCCGAAACGATGTCGATTGGTAAAAGCGCCGCAAGAAAATCCCCAGTAAGCTCATGCAGTATCTGGCAACACAGGCTGTAGTTCCTGCGATATCATTGGTTTCATGATTGGATTCTCAATTTTCTTTTAACATGCCATAATTTTTTGCCTTAAGAGAAAATTATGAAAATATTAACTCCAAAATTGGCCCAGAATTACAAGTGGGCAGTTAGCATTACTCTACATCATCAAGTAAATTAAACCCCTCAGTACAGTAAGTGTTTTCACTGGCAACCTACATGTACATGCACAATTGCACATGTAATGTTGAAGCAACGTCAAATTGATATTGTCTATTTCTAAATCATCCTGTAGAATCTACATGTGTACTCGCATAACCCCTAAGTGGAAATTGTCTGCCAGGTCACCAACATCCTTAATAAACAACCTTATGTGCAGGTAACCCGGAGTTTTGAAAAGAAAGGATTTTGGATAAACTTCGGTAAATGCCCTGCTGCTGTCTGGCTTCAGCATGGGCACTATTATGAACAATGTGGGCTTCTCTGAAAGGCTCATAAGTTGGCAGTGATTGCCTGGTGGTTAAGGGGATCGTAAATCAGAAATTATATTTTAGGTTAGTTTAGGTTAAGAATGTCAAATCAGAAAAAGGATAAATTGCTTCACAAGGGTTAAAATACACACGTTTCGTGCACATTTGGAGCACATGGAATATTTCGCAGCATGTCCAGGATTATCAACATGTTCTGAAAATTGCGAAAATTACTGTATACAGCTCTATGTACTTTCACCAGCGTTCACTTTCTAATTATCATATTCACTATCTTTAACATCCACTAGATTTCTAGTTATTTTCGTCATAAATTAACATTTCACCCATGTAACTATCACCTAATTATAATGCAAAACATACCTGCAAACTGAAACATGCTAATCATGTGCTTTAGGAGAAGCCCCCTTTCTAATAGCGTCTATGGCGGAGCAGGGTCTAATTTGCTTTACAGTCAACATTCCCTTAATGGTTCACATCAAGTACATTACACATGATAGAGGTATAACATGTACTTGTTTTACATTTCAATGAAAGATGCTGGATTCGATGAGTCTCACCTTGTTATAAAATTATATCTTTTTTGCTACTTTGAATTATTTTTCCTTCAGACTAGCATTTAAAAAAAACGAAAAAAATATTCCTTCAATCAAATTTCTCCGTTGCATAATCCGAGTGATTTTGGTATGCAAATCACGGTTTCCCAGCCGAATAACGTCCTAATTTCTGGGCCTGTCAGTGGTGCAATTTGGGGAGGGAGGGGGTCAAAGGGGGCAACGCTTCGTTAACCTGAATAAGGAAGGAAGGCTAAACCTCAAAGTTGTTTAATTAAATCCAATAAATCGTGAAACCAGATGCAAAAATGGATGTCCGAGAAGAAGGATTAAGGGGGAAAGGCAACATTGACCGACAGACCTAACTCCACGTAACTGGACATAGGAAACGTAATAAGGGATGACCTTAAACCACTTTATGTAAGAGCAAAATGAATAAATGAATAAAAGTCATTTTGGTCATTGGCCTAAATTCCGCGTTTTAAATATTCAATTTCCCCTCCACATTCGGAATTAATTTCAAACTAATTACGGAAACCTAACGGCGCGGAACGACAACAACAACACCGGATTGCCTGGAGCGCCGTAGCTCTTACATAACAGTTAAGGTCATCCTTATGCGGTAACAATGACGGCACATTAACAACTGAATGAATGCATTCAATAAAATCTTGCAGTTAATAAAAGGAGGTAGAATAAGCCATTTAAAAACTACTTGGCAAGTGTCAATAAAAAATTAGGTAATAGTGAATTTCGACTTGTGACAAGTCATGATGTGATGTGGGTGGCAGGTTAATTTTTTTTGATGAAGTAAGCTCAATGTGAACAAATAAACAATGAACTAACAACATTAACTACGATACGTCTTGATTTCAAACATAAGCTTTGCACCAAACTGCATCCTAACTTTACCAATTTCAATCAAATATTAACTTGAATATGGTCCAATTGAACTGAACCATTTAGTATTGCAAATGGTGGATATACATAAGAGGATTGGGAGTAGATGTACTTTGAGAAAGTGGGCTTCTCCTAAAGGCTCGCAAGCTGGCAGTGATTGCTTGATAGTTAGGGTGTGAAATGAAATTAAATGTTAGGTTAATTTATATTCAAAAGGCCACCTAAATAAAAATTAATTGGATAAATTCTGCTATACAGTACAGCAGGTCAGTTGTCATTCCTGTAAACTAGGCAAGAAGCTGCAGCTAATGGGTACAGGAACACTGACACTTACTTCAACAACAACACTTCATGTATCTGGAAACTTCACATTGAGTACCAGCAGGTGGCGCTGCAAACGTTAGTAAAAAATGGCGTCTTTGCTGAGACAAGCTCAATGTGTTTTCTGGTAAAATTTATCATGAGATTTCCACACTGGAAAATCACCCAAGTTTATTCCGTTTTTTTATGTATACACGTGGGCGCCATTTTAGATTTTAGCAATTACCGCGCCGCCTGCTGGCAATCTCAACCAAATTATAAAATCAAAGAAATTGACTTTAAAATTGGTAATGTCTGGGAAATGTAACAATTTTATTGTTAGGGTATAGAATAAACAACACCAGTTATTTTCGAAATTTTACAACCATTACAGAAACCGATCACTTTAAGTATGATGTGCTAAGAGATCTTGAAATTTTAGGTCACAGTTATCCAATATTTGTTATTTTCCTCATTTTATCATTTTTCTTTCCATTACTGCGTGTTTATTTAGAAGCATTACCCGAATGTCTTAGGCCGGCTGCAGACGAGCGTTGTTTTACGGTGCGTTAACGCACCGTTGGACGCACGGTGACGCAGCATCCAT
>JAQFYZ010003741.1:0-12696 GCA_034695085.1 Cylindroiulus punctatus | reverse complement strand
GAAGCAGTTAATTCTGCGAAACGTCGTGCAGTATGGATGTATAATTCTGGCTGTGATTGAATTTCTTTATTATTATAGTGATATGATACATCCCCCATATTGATATTTGGCAAAATCACCCCTGGGATGCACGAGGCTACCATTCAAAGGATCACATAGCCACCCTGTTGTTGTATCACTCCACTAACACTAATACTGGGTGGTATTACCAAACATCATTTGTAGACTTTTATTACTATAACTCAGTCGTTATTATCGTTTATGCACGATGTTTCGGCTAATTTACAGCCTTCTTCAGGTGTTATTTTATTGGAAAATAGTTAACAATTTAAAAGCATTTAGCGTGAGCCCAAACAGAGGCAATAGTGGGCCTCCAATAAAGCAAAATACGAGAGAAAATACAGTTTTTATACCGCAAAAAGTGATAAATTCGCTTATTTGTATTACCTTTTATAAATTTGTAGCAAAGTGGCGATATTTCGCTTTTTTCCTAGCTGCTTTTCCCAATTTTTCGATAGAGCGGCCGAGAGTTGATATCAAATTTTCGGTATAAATACCGAGTCATTCCTTTCATGGTAAGAGCGCCTTACTCGTTTTTAAAGGGGCGTTTCGATGGTGGGTAAATTTGAAAATGGTTTATTTTGGGAGTTTTTTATGAAGAAAGGCCTAGGTAGCGCTATAGTAAATTTTTAATTTAGGAGGGAAATACAAATTGGCGAATCTACTGCTAATCTTTATAGCACTTACCATAGTGGGTTCGCCTAGCTAAACGTGTCCGTCTATCTGGTCTACCTTTGGGAGAGCTATAGCACGAGTCCTGCGACAGTCTCGGGGAATCTTGAATTGGAATGGGGCGGGGGAGGCAGCCCAGCCAATTTTGCTGCTTCTTTCACTTCTGGGGGCCCTTCCGTCTGGCGCCTGTGGTGCAGCTTTCTGCAGCCATGTTGTTTGTGGCGCATTGACTGCCGTTTCTTGTTGTTCCCCCAGTTGTGGATGTGGCGTCGACGGCCTTTTTCACATCTTGGTTTGTGGGTGGAGCCCCAGGTTGGGATGACAGTTGTGGTATTTTTTTTTCCTTTGGCAAGGTTATTGGTGGTCGCATTGGTTGTGTTCCTGGTCAGCAGGACCAGCTTTCGGTGGTTTTCCATCATGTGGGTCGGTGTGGTTGCCTTTGGTGGTGGGTTTGGATTAAATGGGGGTGGACGCCTTATTCCTAGTTCCATGAGGGGAGGGATAAATTGGCTTGGTACTGTGCCAATGCCTTGTGCCATGTTTATAGAATTGCTTTGCCTTATACTACGTTTCCACCAAAATGAATTAAAATTAGTGTATTATAATTGCCTAGCAATCACAATACAAAAATTGCGTGTTTCCACTGGGAACCCACATTTCACATTGCATGACGGGATTGGGCTGTTTCTTACAGGGTGATCATTTATTTTGCATCCCCAGACTTCATAGTTTCGTCTGCTAACACGTGGGCCTCTGTATGATACAACCATAAAATATGCGCTAAAATAGCAACTGACTTATTTGTTCTGCAATTACAAACGTATTAATCAATTTAATCGCTTCCTGAGATATGCTGTATAAGCGTAGCAGACGGGAACTATACGCTAGGGATTTGTAGGGACCGCACTGCCACATTGGCGCATGGAAAAGTTGAGTGGTGACACAGCCTGACGTCACTCAATCATTGGTTCGTGGCTGAATTGTGTTGCTAGAACACAATTCAACGAATTGTGTTTTGCATCGCAATTAACGTTGAATCAACATTCGTTTTGTGTTTCCACCGAGAAATGAATTGTTGATTCGGCCACCAATTGCAATTCATAATTCCGGTGGAAACGTAGTATTAGAATATTGAAGTTTTCCCTGAATGTCGGCCCTTATGGTTCCAATCTGAACCTAGGATGGTTGGATTTTGCAGTTTTTGATGGCGTGATTTGCCATTGAGTTGCCTAAAGTCTAAATTTTTTATGTCGACGTGGTGCTGAGGCATCCGCGTGCCAAGCTTTTGCTTGGTTTGGCCAATGTATACTTTGTCACATTGGTTGTGTTTACATGCAACCTGGTAGATCACATTTGATCTATCCATTTTGTGTGTGGCGTCCTTTTTCCCTGGTAGGTAAGAGGCGACAGTATTGGGGCATCTTGGAGCTAGTCCATTGTTAAAATCTTCAAGTTTTGTTTCCAAAACGTAGGAGATCATTTTTGATAAGGAAAGCTAACATACTGTTGAAGAGGGTCATTTGTTTAGTCTTGTTTTTGTTTTGGGAATTTTACTTGATTTAGGCACCTAATGAGGAAGTAATGGAGATAGTTATTTTCTGAAAGGGCCTGAATTGATTCTTTGATTATCCTTTTCTTGGCGTTTGGGCATGTGGTGAGCATGATCACCTGACGAAATAGGGCTGTCGCTACGTTTCGCTTTACGTGCTGCGGGTGGGCAGAGAAAAAATCCAAGTGCCTACCATAATTGGTAGGCTCTTTAGTAAACGTTGTGCATAAACGATAATAATGACTGAGTTTAGTAATAAAACGTTGTAACATCAGTCACGGCCGGGATGAAGTTCCTATCATTTGTAGACATTAGGACTAAATTTCACCACTATTTTTATTTTGTTTAAAAAAAATTCCCAACGAAGTATTATTACATTGTAATGATTCATTTTCATGAATCTAAGACTATCTGACATTTACACGCCATTTTTTAATTTCTTCTTATTTCTTTCCCTTGATTAATCATATTATTTTGTTTCGCAAAAAATGACGAGTAAAAACCTTGTCCTCTTGTGTCGCATATGTCGTTCCCCTAATTTTTTTAATTGTCATCAAAATGCTCGATTTAACTGCAAGTGACAAAAAACAAGGGTATCTCTTAATTGAAGTTGATTGTGTGGTCAACAATACTTCAATGTCTTCCTATTACATTTAGAGAGCTACTCCACGTTAACCAAGCATATTGTATTGTTAAATGATAGCATTCATAATTTCGATCATTCTTGCTGTTCAATAAATACAAAATAAACTCAACAAACCTAAATATGAAAACTAACTACAGGTGCCTTCAGATGAACTGAAGCAGAAGGTTGCAACAGAGATGAACCTATCCGAAACAGCTTTTGTAACACCGCACAACGAGGAGGACGATTTCCGCACAGGTTATAACCTGTGTATCAAGTAAACATAGCTCCAATTCTGGGAAAAACAGCATTTTTACCATAATTCACTCAAATTTCAGCTTCGAGGTTTGGACTGAGATGGTTCACTCCAACCACAGAAGTCAAGCTATGTGGCCATGCCACTCTGGCGACGGCAGCCGTCCTTTTCAACTGTCTTGGTAAGTCAGTTAAAGTCGCAGGACAGTCGAGGACATTACATTTTAAAACTGTAATCATTATTTCTCTGTACATGTGGATGGTGATGCGATAGTAATAGTACTTAAAACTAGCTCAAACATGTTCTGAAATGCATACAGCAGTGTGACCACAGTTAGGACGTTATGGGGCCATCGGTCTACATCTTTCCAACTCATTTCAAAAACTAAACAGGAGATGTTTCCGCATGTTTTTATCTGAAAATCAATCTTCTGCAGACTTACAATTTCATAAAAAATGCAAGTTATTTAAAACAACACATACTGAATTTTGTAGATAATCGAAATGAAGCCATCACCTTTGACACCTTGAGTGGACAGTTGATAGTTAGGAAGAACGCCGACGGTAAGATCCTCATGGACTTCCCCAACGATAAGCCCAGCAAACTGGTATGATTTTAATTACTGATGCAATTAGAAATGAAAAACTATAAATTCACATGCTTATCATTAGATGAGCTAAAGGACCTTATTATAAGACACTTTGCGCAGCAAAACGAAAGTTTATTTTCATTTTTGTACCTTTAATTAAAGTTTGTAATGGACGTGCAATTTCCTAACAAAAGTAAAGCCCTATACTAGATATTTAGCGATGTAAAATAAACGTTTATTAAAAGCACAAAAGTAAACCGAAACTTTCGGGATTTTTTTTGGCCTAGTTTAACGAACAGAATGTTTAACCTACCGGTCATACTTTTAAGAAACGCTGAATATTTTTTTTAGCATCGTTACGCATCTAGTAGGGATTTATGATCGTTAGGAAATTCCACGTCCATTAGAAACTTTTCAAAAAAGACACAAAAACGCAAAGTGTCTATTATATAAGTTTTTACCAACGATTTAGTCAAAGCCAAAAATGAACATGTTTTCGCTACTATCCTACAGGACGAAGATGAAATCAGGGACATAATCAAAGTAGGTATTCCTACTTTCAAGTAGGCTTTCCTATTATGGGAGTTTAAAATGCAAAATGTATTCAAGAAAACCGCAATTTTTACAGATTTCTGTTGGACCTCTGCCCTACCAAGACGTTGCTTTTGCACCAGCAATGCAGATGCTCTTAATTCGATTGGATGATAAAGTTACCATGCAAGTGCACTTTTGTACATGTGAAGCCTATTGTGGACCATATTTGCATGAAACTTTTCAAATGGGACATTTTCATTTCAAGGTCCCAATTCAAAAACCACACCCCACGATTCGAGGCACTGATGCAAGCCCCCAACAGTCAGAAAGTTCTGGGCGTGATTCTTACCTTGAAGGGGTCGACCCTGAAAGAATGCATCAGCGAAGATGGTCACTACTACGACTTCGTGTCACGCTATTTTGGCTCATGGGTAGGCATTGACGAAGATCCTGTGACAGGTGAGTCGATGGCAGAAACTGCGGCCTTACTTCCGGCAAGACATGATTCTGAAAAATGTTAACATGATAAATGTATAATGCTGCGGTAAAGTGATTCAAATTGTCATTGTTTATTTTAGGGTCAGCTCACACTGTTTTGGGGCCGTACTGGGCAGGCATTTTGGGCAAGAAGCAACTATTTGGTAAGGACTGTATTAGAATGTCTGGAACAGCGAAATACAGCAAAAATTTAAAATCTGATGCATATTAGCCAGATTACAGGCGTGCAAGGGCCCTTTAGATTTAGGTGAAGCCTTTGGGTCCTGTTTGACATTGCTACAAAACTGTCCCCAGTTTGATATGTGGCTTTTAGGGACATCTGAGCAATGAGCATGTACTTTTCATTAAAAAAGAAAACTACCCGAATTGATTTCAAGGGTAATTTTTGCTAATCTAAAATGCAACTGAAAGAACACAGCGCAGGAACAGGAAGTGTTCATTTTCTGTCGTACATGCCAATTGCAGCGACTAACTTTTCCGGTTTGAGGTGCCTTGCATCAAGCCACTACCAAGCAATTCCTCAAATCAAGTATAGTTTAGGTCAAGTGAACAAGCAAAGGCATGTTAAACAGGATTAGATGCATGGCCTAAGTGGTGAAGGCGTCTTATAATGCCTGCATGTAAACACACATAAATTGCGGCTATCAAATGGACACCAAACCTTAGAACCGATGAACATCTAGGTTTTGCATCACACCTGAGGCGAAATTATTTTGGCATTTATCATCTTATAATCCTAATGGCCCCTCCATCATCCCTTGATAAATGTTCAAGTAATGGTAATTTTTACCTTTTCACCTCATGACTGATTTCAGCATTTTTTTTCCATAGCGTGTCAGTGTTCCAAGCGAAGTGGTCAACTGTGGCTGGACGTCTCTCCTGAAGGTCGAACACAGATCACTGGACGAGTGTTCATCTCCATCAAAGGAAGTATTCAGATCTAATTTGCATATCAAAGACATTTCAAACCTGTTGTCACATTGCATTTCTTTACCAGTTTACGGAAATGAGAAACGATTTTGTGCTTACAAACCCCTAAAAACAGCATTATTTCAAAAATTCAAAATTCAAAATAACACCCAAATTTATGGACAAAAAAAAACTAACCTGCCTGGATCGGTCAACTCATCAAATGAACAGAATACCACATTTTTATCTGGTCCTGTAACTGGTCGTTGTAGAAAGGTTTCACTGCATCTAGTTAGCAGTCACACAAACAAATACTGTATGCAAGTGATTTTCGAAAAAATAAATACATGCATGAACTAAAGGGTGTTTTGCCTTGTGTTTAGTATTCTTACAAATATTCCCCCAAATGAATATTTTGAAAAATTCTCAAACAATTTGTAAAACGAATTTTTTCCATATTTTCAGCAATTCAGAAGATAGAAATTTCAAAATAGATGTTTAAAAATTGCCAAGATTGTGCTTGGCAAATTTCAAATGGCGATGAGCGGATATTGTGAATTTTACGAAACATTTCTCATATGAATCAACAAATCTTTAAGTTTAGAATTAATTGCCCATATATAAGTGACCCAAGATGTCGCTTCTGAGATATACTGTTAGATACATGTTAGATACGCTTCAAAACAGAACCTATAAGTGGACAATGGGTAACATATCTTGAGCAAACAATGTTATCGAAGCATTCTGAAAAATCGAAGAATTTTAAAGAAATTTTGCTTTCTACTAATATTTTGTTTTTGTTATCTCACATGTATCTGTAAATTGCCCTAGCTGTAATAAACTAATCCATTGAATTATGCATTGGACATTATTTAGGACATGTTGACATTAACCCATGTATTTTTATTTCGAATAAAAGGCGGTAAAAAAGAAATGCAAATGTACCTTGGAGGTTCATTTGCCATGAGCATATGTACCTGGAGGTGTAGAAAATTAGGTACAAATGATTGCCATACATGTACCCTAAGGGATAAAATGATGAAATGTATGTATCTCAAGGTACAGCATGAATGGGTACAAATGTAGACTCCATATGTACCCCTAGGAACATTATTAAATGTCATTATTAAATGGTACATTATTAAATGTCAAGCAAATTAAAAATAATTCACATTTAGTCACGTTTTTCTTACAAATGGACCTAGGCAGAATTGACAAGTTAAAAAACAGGCATACAGCTGTATATGCACCAGTGATCAAACCATTCTACATGTACAAACAAATTTCGAAGTCAGAATTTATTCTAGGTACAGCGACCTGGAATCGCCCTATATCACAGCCAAATGATGTGCAGTTTCATGAGTAAATAATTATTGTTGTCCTTTTGCTAAATATGTTACATCATTAAATGCTACCAGTTTGACTCCACACGTTATTATAGGGTCATTATGACATCACATTCTTAACACAAAATATGATGTTTAACGGGATAAAAAATGACATCATCTGGTCGATTGTGCAGACGGGGAAATATAATAATCGCACTACTTTATTATCAATGTGCGTGATCGAAAAATGATCAAAAATACCTTGATTGCTTGACTCCAATTTGGTTTTAGTTTCAGTCGCAGGGCGAGCGTGACCTGACGAAAGTGACCACATTCTCACACATTCCATTGCAAAACGTATTATAAACGTCCATTCAGTAAAACTGCCCAATGACCTCAATATTTTCCTGGAGAGGGTGCGGCACATCCAAAGTTGGGTCCCATGAGGCCATCGAGGTGGCCAATCAACTTTTCGACTGGCCACTGACATCTTCTAAGCAGCAAAGGGTCGACCCTCACTTGTCACTTGTCCAAACTTTGGCCTATTACATGCATGCACATGTATATGGTGATGAAGACGTTTTTCGCTTGTACGGCGAAAAACGTTTTACCATTAACGTAATCACCGTTGAGATTAATAAATTCTTAACATTGTTTTGAACCTGAAAAAGTTTATGGATATGGAAATATCTGGAAATTTGATTTTCAATAACTTGGGTGTGAGGAAAAAGTTTGGACGTTCATGTGTTAATGCGATTTTTTTCAGGGGCCATAGGTGGATAATCAAGTTATGCCAATAATTTAGCCTACAGTGGACTTTATCTTAAAAAATGCATGCCATACGATAAAAAGTTACGAAAAATAAATGAAAAAGAATACAATGAAAAGAAGGTATTGGTGTTTAGGTAATACACATGCACTTACAACATCACTTAAAATATTTACAAATACTTAACAAAATTGAGAACAATATTTGCAAATACAATAAACATTTTTGTGACGAAAATACATTAGTTGTGCAGAAATTCTGATAAAAAAAACCTGTGATAACTCAATTCATTGAATACTCAATTCATGAAATAAATCCCCCCCCCCCCTACCACCTGGCATTTATTTGCTGACTGTAGGGTACTGAATTGAATTGAATTCATGATGCAAAATGTGCTTTTTTAAGACGAGTTTTAAATTCAACTGAAGTTTATTGATTGATACTGTGTTCCAATACCCCATCATTTTGGCCACCTTTCAATTTCAAAAAGTGCCCTTGTTTCTACCATTATGTTGGGCTGCTGGCCAAATGGGGAAACTTGTTGTAATTAGTGTTACTTTTCTTCGTTTAAATGGTTAAATAAAGAGTACTACGCGTTACGATTTTCTAAGCAGGGAGTGGATCAAGTCCTTCAAGTGACTCCCCACCCTTGCGACACATTTCAAGCTGTGTTTCACCCAAAGAATAATACAATGTGACACCTAAGGGATTATCCTTTACACGTACTTGATGGCCCAAATTGGAGAGGACTGGAACACTTCAAATGTGGCAGTTGTGGTCAAGCGCATGACCAGTGGTCATCCATGCGTCTTCTGACCCATTGCATAGAATTTCGAGACTTGACAAAAAACAAAGGAACTGAATTCCTATAGTTTAACCCAAATAACAGAATTAGAAATTATACGCAAAATACTGTGTAGCAAGCGATATTAAAGTATTTCCATGTGTGCCATTATTTCAAGGGATTTTAATTTTGAAAATAAATCGTTGGATGTCGTGACTTTCGATGAAATAAATTTTAATTTAAAACGAGAAACACTAATATCCCATGCAAATATTTGCATAACAAAACTGGGTTAAAAAAGCACCAAGGGGATGTGCCTTTTTAGCCTGTCATTGTCTTTCACGCAATTCTTGAAGGATATTCCGCAATTCTATTTTAATAATTTAGGAACGGCGTATCCAATTAAAAATACGTTGTTTTTGAAATACTTTCCAAAAGAACAACGGGCTAGGATGATTAACAAAAATAAGAGATGGATTTGGGATGGACATTACAAGTTATTCCATGACAAAAGTATTGCAAATGACAGAGGCGAATTTTGCTTCAAATATTTGCAGAGATTTGCCGAGTCCATAATAATCAAATAAGCGCACCGCAGGCGATATTGTGAAAAAAATTGAGCTTACGGATAAATTACAGCATAGATAATGTAGCCAATAACGTGTATATAAAGTTATCAAAACTCACCAACTTGACTGGTCATTATAAACGATTAATTCCATCAATTCCTTTTCATATACATGTATTAGCATGAATTATCCACGATGCGTCTCCATAGCACGTGGACGAAACGCGTCGTGGATAATTCGTGCTAAGATATGACTGTGATGAAAAGGAATTGATGGAATTAATGTGTATAAAAAGTTGGAAAATTCTTAAACTTATAGGTAGTTTTTTAAATATCCCTGATTTCCCCATTTAGTTACAAATCTAATGGCTTTCCCTCCACCTTCCACCCCTCACATGTGCTGGGAGTGAGATACTCAGATATCTGATATTTTAATTTGGACGCTGTAAGGACTATTTACTGCCTTTTGCATACCGTTTTAACGCTGCTGATTTCATAAATAAGAAACAGCCGTATATGCCACGATTCAGTGGTGTGGCAGATTCTGTCAAATTTAGTCAGTGACACCAATTTCTCAAACAGTCACATTGCTGTTTAATACGGTACGCATTAAACCAGTTCGAGTAGGAATTTCACAAAAGGAGGTCCCAGAGGACCCAAAAGGGACCATTCCACCACGTGGTTGTTCAAGATCAAACAGTCATTTATCAAAATTGGGTTAGCTGTTCACGTGCATTTAAGTCGCTACTGCAGTTGGAGTTATTTGTATTTACTGCTGTGTGAAGTCATCTCAGTGACAATGGATTTAACAAAACAAACGAACGATTGGCTCGACGAGTAAGTTTTCCAGATTTAAATTTATTTATTGACATCAATGATCGAATTTTATCCGTGTTAGGGCCCTTTCCATTACCTCGTGGCACCACATGGTCCAAACATGGGATTTGAAAGTTTGGTACTTGCATATATGTAGACATTTTGGGGAGTTACATGTATTTTGCATCAACGAACATTTGCATATACGAAAAGTACGTCGGCAGGACTTTTCATTTTGACGTCACGCTT
Organism: Cylindroiulus punctatus; assembly: GCA_034695085.1. Classification (NCBI taxonomy): domain Eukaryota; kingdom Metazoa; phylum Arthropoda; class Diplopoda; order Julida; family Julidae; genus Cylindroiulus; species Cylindroiulus punctatus. The sequence goes on along the minus strand of JAQFYZ010003741.1, from coordinate 2,490 downwards.
TCGGATTAGCAGTTTATGCGACAGAAAGTGGGAATAATAAATGCATAATCGACTGCAAGCCTAGTCACCAATCTTTACAAAAAGTATTCGGTTTCGATGTTTTGATTCCAGCGATTTCAATCGCTCACAGAAACAATTCAAAAATTTAATAAAATGTCTAATGAACGACCGCATAAAACTTTTCGTTTGAATGGCAGACTACATATTGTCAATTGAAAGAATTTTGTCAATCTTGAGACATACTAAGTAATTGTACAATAACCAATAACGATAGGTTTCCCTGAAGTTTTTTAAAATCCAGATCACATTTCACCGTGTAATCCGAAACAGCAGGGTCATGCATGTACTGCCATTTCCATGTCATTTAAAATTCCACCGCTTTTGCGAATTTTCAACATCAAATAACCTGACAACTGAGGTGCAAAACTTTACTTTATTTCTCCAGTGAGATAATTTCTGATGAAATCGTTTTTCGCGTTTTGGGAAGTAATGAAATTTCTCTATTAATGGGAAATCATGAAGTATATAGTACTGATATATGCGAGGAATTTTTTTGGCATCAACGAAGGTTTTCATACTCAAATCGAAATATAGTTGCAAACGGAAAATGCAACTGACCAAAATAACGTCACAATTCTGCATCGACTTCGATAACATAGGCACATGAACTTTGCACGTGCTGCGATAATCGGCTTTTATTTTTTCCACTTTTCGTTATATTTCCTGTTACATTTACCGTGAGATGCAGAACCATGACGTCATAAACGTTCAAAAACTGACGTTCAAAATGGCAGTTTTTATGATTTTACAACATCAAATTATGAGAAAACTACGCACAATTGCGGGCAGAAAATGATTGCAATTTATCACTATACATGCATATGGTGCTATTATTTCTAAATAAATGTTTTACGCATTTTGGGAATTTCTGAAATTTCTCTATTATTTATGCATGTCGATACTGGAAAACGGTTGGACAAAATGAAACAAATTTGTGAGATAGGACTTTTGCTTGGGAATGGCAACTGGCCATGACTGCGGACGACTGACAGTACTGTCAGAGTTTACTTTAAACAGTCATTTTAATCACATTGGTACATGATAGTTGGTTTTAGAATACATAAACCAACAAAATGTAATATACCATAACTGTTTATAAAATTAACAACTACACATAGGACTAGCTTTATTTGACGATTAAATAATATCGTTGTTTATTTGTGAAATTTCTGTTTTAATTGAAGGTTTGTTATTTACAGATCCGAACCCCATGCCGATACAGAGAGCAACGAGGAAGCACCATTGATAGGTTACCTATTCTCAGGACTCATCCAGGTAAATGTTTTTATCATGTATACTTATATGTTGCAATTTGAACAACTTTATGTCATATTCGTGTAAATTTGCCCATATGTGCTAAGAACATGTATGCCCTAGCTGATCCGGGCTGTCACCGGTAGGCCGAACAGTTCATGGTGTGTGTTAACACGTGTGACGCATATGATCTATAATTTCATTTGACCATAATTATTAGCACACAGTTAACTTCCAGCAGAATATGACGCTATAAAAAAGCCACCTATATACATTCCACAAAATCTTTGTATTTTTATCTATGCTTATACTGTCTTATTACGCACATCTTAGACCAGCTTTAATAGATAATACTTAAACGACTCAAAATATGAAAATTAAGGATTGCATGCTTTGGCCATTGAATTGCCCCATTATTTTAAAGTCACGGTACTAAGAGTACTTAAGAGAAAACACTGAAATTACAAAAACCTCTTTCCTGCAAGATAATGGTCAAGTCGCTTCGCGTAATGCCTTAAATTTTACAACAAAAGCATTGGAGAACAAGTTAGATGTACACAATGTAGTATGTTTATGTGGTGCAAAGTATGGCAAATGTTTAATTTTCACACGCAGTCTGATAACTGTTTAACAGTGATTTGTCAACAAGACCATAAGCACACGACTATGGACAAATTTCTAATTTTCCCCTTCTTTTACAGGCGAATCCCGTCAATGATCCTGTAAGAAACAAGATCCGGAGGACGTTGGGCGACTTCGAGAAAATGAAGTCGACCATCATGAAAGACTCCAATAGTCTTATCGGGGCCACTAGTTCTTGGCTGTCCCAATCGCCAGAGAAGCTAGGGCACCCGACCCTATCAATAGAACATAAACGTCAGGACTATAGGTATCGGCCCTATAATATGGATCAGCGGTACCAGAAACAAGCTGGATCAACCAAGACCTTGCTACCTCCCATCAACACAGTCACTATCTCCAAGTCTTCTTCAGCAACTGCGTCTAACCCTTGGCAACTACCCCATCTGCAGCCCGTGTTCACTGCTCCCAAATTCACCAATGCAGTGGCACCCCAACGACTGCAACAGGAAAATCGACGACCGGAACCAGAACCCCGAAGACTGCACCCAGCACCCAGGAAACAAGTGCAGGTACCCCTGCGGCCCACCCCTGTCT
>JAQFYZ010003740.1:0-12696 GCA_034695085.1 Cylindroiulus punctatus | reverse complement strand
TACAAGGTAGGCAGGATTTTGAGCGTCTTTATTTATTTATTAAAGCAAAAATACCGAACAAATGTTGCATGGTTTTGCATGGTGGAAATATTATGCAGGGTGCCCGAAAATTACCACGCATTTTCAGTGGACCTTGTAATCAGCCTTAAGCCCTTGTGTTCAAAACATGTAACAAATAGGGTAAAAACACGCAGATTCTCTTATTACCCAGCACCATAAGGTTCGTCCACAGGGATAAAATAACCGGTAACGATTGGCAAAAAAAGCAGCGCCTAGTTGCGCGCCCCCTGGCGGCGGCGGGGCGCCCCCTGCCATATAAACGGCTGGTAATGAACCGGCAGCGAGCAAAAGAGCAGCAAAGAGTGGCCTGGAAAGTAGTGAAGTTTTCGTTTGTTCTCGTGCCCGCCGACGATCATCTCCCACCTGTGCCCACCTGAAGCAGTTTTGGAACAGCAGGTCGGGTCGGGTCACGTGTCCCCCTCGCTTCCCGGCCGGTGATTGGTGCGCAAACGGTTGTCTTCTTGGTCGAGCCAGGGAAATTACCCAGCAGATCGAAATTCGACAAAGCCACAGGACTGTCAAATCCGGCAAAAATCATGGAATACAGATTGCAGCTCGTTCTGTTCCTTTCGTGCACCGTGACAGGTAGGCCTCAAACCTCAAATTATGATATTCGCAATCTAGTGGAATATTCTGTAAAAAGCACGTTGAATTTTCTGCAAAAAATTTTCTCATCAGAGCGCTTTCTGACGTTGTCAAACTGCCGTACAATGTGCAGGACTTGCAGAAAACCGCAGTACATGTGCTTCAAATGTCCCCCCCATGAAATCATTGCAGAAAAGGTTTTTTTTTTAAAACACTCGCAGCAATGCGTTTTTGAAGCAGCTGCCCAAAATGGAAAAATTAAACACTTCCAGAAAACCTGCTGGCAAAACGCAGAAAATCTGACAATGATACTCGTACATGTCAAACTTGCAGAAAATCTGCTAGTGATTCAAATGGAATAGAACAAAAATGCCCATAGAAAATGTTCCTTTGATGCACAAAAAATCTGCTCATATACTGCTATGTTACTTGAAGAGATGTAATTTTGACATTCCATTTGCAGAAATTGTGTTATAAATATACATGAAAAACTTTGAGAAAACCTTGAAAAGAAATCTGACAAAAACACCCGCTTCCATAAAATTTACTACAAAATCAGCCCGATATCAAAGTAAAGGATTGTGAGACATTTTCCAGAACAAAAGTTTGAAGAACTCAGTTTTTACACTTTTTCACTTGCAAAAAACTCACGAAAATAATTCCTGCAAATCCTGCAAAAGTTTCTGAGAGCGAAATTCGACATTAAAGTTAACAGTTTGTTGCAAAGTGCCTGCTCCCCCTTGCATCGCCAATAAATTCCAGTTCCACGTAGTTGATTTGGAAAAGGTGTAACTTTTTTCGGTTTTGCATGCAGTCCGCTTAATTGACCAGAAAAAAAATCAAATTCAGCAAGTGCATACAAGCAAATTACCAACAGAGGTTCACAGCTGGCAAGCTGAAATAAATTTATGGAGAGGAGGCGAAGCAATTGAATGTGTTTTTCCTAAAAATCCATAAATTGTTGATGGAACTACAATATGCGTGCCCATCCACAACCATTTCCACGGAATCCCTTTTGTTCAAATTGCCCACCTAATTCACCTGAAATATTTCATGAATTCCATGCGAGTGCATTTGCATCTCGAATTTTCTAATGAAGTATTCTCAGAAAATGAACAAAAAAGTTAGTGCTTTGCTTTCCAACAATACAGTAACCAGTTTTTTCCCTGGTTGTTATGGTAACACTACAAATCTGACCTGATCTGCTCGCCATTCAGTAATTTGAAAAGAAATGCAAATAATAATAATGGTGTAGTTAAGGTCAAATCAGATTAATTTGTGCATGTCTATTAAGCATGTCCGTTAAGATGATATAGTTTCAGTGGTACCACATTTGATATGCATGGTAGGCATATCTGATGTGTTTTAATTCACCTTAGATTCTTGTAATGTAAACGATCCATTAAGAAGTGTTTGGTAAGAAAATTTAATATTCGACTATTTCTTGTCCCATATCCTTAAGGGTAGAAGCAATGGAAAATTATTCGAGGATAAATTATGGGTTGGCAGCCAAAGGTAGCAAGTTTGCTGTCCTACTTCCATCAGGTAGAGGTCACGGCTTTTAGTAGCATGACCTGAGAACAGCTCCGGTGCTATAAAGTGACCAGGAGGCGCTTCAAATGACCTACAACTTAATGCTCAGTAAGAAACAGGCCAAAAAATGGGACATAGAAAATTGAAAACAGTCAAAATAATGAAACCTTCGGTCAAACTTAGGGTGACATCATAGGTAAGTCAGAATTCTGCAAGTTAATGAAAGTTAACTTTGAATGACCGCAGACACTAGCTGGTTGACCGTCCAGACAAATGGCACCATTTTGAAGATACGTGTAAACCAATATTTATGGTGTTCCCATTAAACCCCCCCTACCTCACCCCAAATCAATTCCATTCAATTCACATAACCCCCATTTGCCACTACGGTAAGAAGACATAAACATTATAACCCTACGAGACAGAGGGATTAGCCAACTGGCACATAGGCTGGTAGGGATTGTCTGGCAGATTATACCATAATTGGATAAACTACAGTATCTACCCTGCCCAGCCTTGCACAAAATATGTACATTGCAACTTTACCTGTCTATAGTAGGCAAGAATGACACGTGCTTAATAGTGTTTTGTTATTTTCCTGCTGTATTTTGTTTTTACCCTAGCCTAATCTGACCGACAAATTAAATTTCTTTGCTGGGGCACTTCTAGACGTAGGCAATCACTGCCAGCATGCGAGCTATTAGGTGAAAATCACTTCCACACCGTGTCTATGACATTGGGGCAGTCCTTGTTGGCTCCAAATTGGCTCAGACGATCCTGTAATTTATTCCGGATAAATTTGCATACGCTTTCAAAGCTTTTAAGTAATTTTTGAATCACCCTTACGCATACTTAAGCTTATTGGCGAGGTCTGCCATTTTTTGCGAGGAAACCAAAAAAAGTACCAAAGTGGACCCATTTGAAGAAAAACCTTTCCGGAATTCTTGAAACGTTTTTTGGGAAAACTCGCCTTAAGATGATGGATTACATCGTTTCGCATGTGCAATTAGAAAGCCTCAATTTCCCCTGCTTCATTTTTTCCAAACCACTTTATGCCACCCATGCATGCGAATGCTTTGACGAAAAAACAACAACAACCAAAAAACACTGATGAACCCAGTATGCCAAATCGCCTGCGACTACCATTTAGCTTGGCAAGAATGTTCACCTTCCAAATGCAAAATTCGTCAAACCGCTATGGTTGACTGCTACATGTATAATCCCCATTAATGTCTGTCCTTACCACATTTGCAATTCCACCCCATCAAACGCCAACTACAGAAAAAGCTCATTTCTGGCACAATGACCTAGTACAGTAATTTTCAAGTGATTTTGATGCGTTATGTACAAGAATTTAGCATCAACCCACCTCGCAATATTTCGACTGGTTCAGCAAAAATGTGGAATACTGTGGTATTCTCCCTGCTTTCTCTGTCCATATGCAACAGATACATCCAGCTATTTGATTTTCCCCCATGGGCGCTTGAGCTGGCAGTGATTGCCTGCTTTCAAATGCGACCCAATGAAATTTTTTTAGATTAGTTTGGATTAGGATTGGTTAGGCTAAGCGCAACACACCAAAGACACGAGAACAACGTATATAGGGCAAATTCCGACAGTTACGACATGTGTAGATCTTGGTTACTAGACAAACATGTTCGAAATATGCATACTATGTTATGCACATTTTCAGCAGGGAAGATAGTTTCATCATTCAAGAGATGCTAGCACTCTTGAAAATCATCTTTTGTGGCATCCAATTCATGCTGAGCTGAGTCATTTTTTGACTTCTGTGTCAAGAGATTTGTTACTTAATTCCCTGACTTTTTCAAATAAATCTATCTTCCCTGACTTTTCGAGGCATTTTTAACTTCCCTGACATTTTCATGTTCTCCAGATCTGGAGGGGACTCTGTAAAATGTTTTTATTGACCTTTATGCGCCAATGTTTCTCTGTCAAAACAGCCTTAGCAAGTTCATGTAGGCATGATGTAGCACAGTGTTTCCCAACGGGGGCGTTGAAGAGACCTAAGGGGGCGTTATATTGGTCCAAGGCAAATTTCGGGGGGCGTTGAGGACCAACTGCCGCCCCCTGGGAAATCAGCAGCAGATCCAGGGGGGCTGCAGTCCCCCAATACCTCCAATACGCTAGGCATCTCGGCATTTTAAAGGTGGATAAAAAGCCTCCCTACCAAGTGTTGACAAATGGCCCAGATTTTACATATGAGGGCGAACATTTTTTTAGTGGCGCGCTTTAGCTGTAGCCCTTTAGTTTAGCCCCTCCCCCCCCCCCTCCAACATCAAGGACTGAAGCTGGATATGCCCTTGTGGACAACACTCGCAATAATGTGCGGAGTTTAGTGGTCGAAGGTGCACCGTAAAATGCAGCCTTGATAGGCACAGTGCCGCACATGCGGTTTATCGGCTCTTCCTTGAGCCTTTCGTAGGAAACAAGTAAGCCAATCAAATCAAACAAAAGTGATTTAGCTGGATTCGTGTTACAGCTGTACAGGCTGCCTTACTATCGACGATATTACAGCACTTTCTACTCCAGCTGTGAGTAATTTTTTTTTTCGAAAAGGGGGCGGTATGCCAAAAAAGGTTGGGAAACACTGATGTAGCAGCTATTCTTTTCTGTCCCATCCATCCTTATCCACGACGTCACGAGGGCAAGCGGATACCGGTAGTGTTCACGCTGCCAGTTCCCTGACAGGCAATAATCAGTTGCGAAATCGCGAATTAGTGGCACAATGCGAGCTGAAATGCACCGAAAAATGGCAAAGGGGAGAACCATGCCTCCCAACAGCCTGGTCGGTACAATGAACTGCAAAACGCGATTCGGGGAATAATTCGCCGAATTTGCGTAAATGAAAGGAATTTTCGGCTGGGGTGACGCCGGAACCACCAGCCAGAAAGCCGGGGCAATTTTCCATAAACACCGGCAATTATTGCATAACCGCGCTCAACGACATCATTTGTTGCCTTTTGAGAGCCCGAGACATTTTCCCAGGAGTTAAACAACTGCCGGGCCTTCTTTTTGTCCTTTTCCAAAGGAATGTGCGCTTTTCGTGCACGCTGCATGAGCTCCCAAGCGCCCACTGCTCAGGGTGCTAATTACCCAGCTTTTGCATGGAGCAGCTGAACAAAACTCAAAACAATTCACTCCAATATCCCAAAAATGACCTCACTTCCGGTTGACGATTTCCCACTCGTGACAATGGTCAGAACTGGCCAACGTGGGCGTGAAATACCATTTGGCTTGGTTGCTTGGAGTCATTACCTAATTTAAGTAACTTTGAGCCCCTTCCTAAGTCAGACTCAGCGCTAGTCATCATGCCCCACCTGCTGCATATGCAGGTTTACTTTTGTTCTTCAATTTCTGCATTGAACCACACTTCATTTATGGAATTGCAGTGTAAATTTAAAGTTATGAGCTGTTAAAACTACACTCCTTTTGTGATACAGTCTCTCATTGCACCTCATGTACATGTATACCGAAGACAAAGACGAAGTTCCATGCTAAACTGTTGCATGCATGGATTGCATTGCTGAATAGTTGTTCTAATCCCATATGGAAAAAGTATATGTGGAAAATATATTTCAAATACATTGGAGTATAGGGTTCATATATTTCCAATATATTTTCACACATTATGTTTTCAATATATTCCCAATATATTCCACCAGTTAGTTGCAAAATTCGGTATATACATGCAACATTATTAAAAAAATAGCGATAATGAATTTTCACCAAATGCTGTATAAAATGGCAATGGCTTGATCCTGTTTAGGATTGCATTTGGCTGCCCCAGGCTCTCACTCCGTCATCATGCATCATAACATGGCACGCCCTTATAACATAATATTGCGTCCAAATTAACGTCATCATGTTTCATCATCTGATTACCCCTCCCCAATAAATGACATGCTTGATGTCGTTAGTATACGTGTAGTGTAGCAGTCATCTGTACTTCATTAGAGGACGTTCAAATATTACGTCATCATCTTAGTGATGAGGGGATTTTCGCCAAATGATGGCATGAAGGTAATCAAACGATATCATTTTCCATCCAAATTTGGATTGAGATCCACAATTTGTCATCCAATTTGGCAACTACACTAACACTTTGCGGTGCTACTAACATGTGTTGATCTAACAAACTGTACTAACATTTTCAGTGTTACTAACTGTGTACCCACACTGACATTTCGCAAACAAACTAATAAATACGTACATGTAGTCATTGGTGGACACCTGAGCATGTGCTCCAAAAGCCAAAACTCCACCTTTCCTGACCAAGCCAAGTGACATCGTGACGTGCCTCAAACTTCCTCAGCGTGCGAAGGAGGATCCGGAAATGGCGTGCCAGATATCCATCATATACCTCTTTGTTAGCATGCAGCCACTGGGAAAATCCCCTGCCCGCCATGCTGTCAGCCCTGCTGTTTCGTGTTCAGTCGTCCATCCTCAGCCGACATTGTTTCCACGGCGCACTTGACCTTGAGATATTGTTGAAAACGCGATTTATGGGAACTTTGGTGAGAAACCAACCTGTGCGGTTCGCTTCCGCGTCCCGTTTTACGAGATGGCGAACTCGATGGGGGGTCCAAGAAACGGTAAGTGTCGAAAAATCCGGGCTCGGACAATGCACGGAAACCAGAGATTCTTCCCTCGATTCTGGTCTTGCCTGCAGGGGATCCCAATCTCGATCCATGCGAGCTTGTCTGACCAAGCATCAAGACGAACAAGAGCTTCATGGGTCGAACAAGACTACGAAGAACGATAAGGGACCCACTTCCTAAGAGGGGGCCAATATTGCACGAGATATCCAACTTCAATTCGACTCACAATTTGCCAGTACGCTCTGCAATTACCAAGGATATGCCATGTTGTTAGGGGTTAATGGAATCTAGCATTTCCAAATACTGCATGTACCGTACAGTATTGGAATGCAATGCTCCAAACCTGCCATGAACCAGAGATTACATGCAGAAATACACGCCACATCGAGGGGCACCCATCATATTATGTAACTGCCTTTATGTAAATTAGGCATGTGACCAGCAAATTGCTATACTGTATATGAGATCAATAAGATTTGTTGGTGTCATTGCTGTGTTTGTGAACTCACAGTTTGTCAGTGTGGTCTGCTATTATCAATGATATGCCATGAGGTTTGGGGTTGAAATCTAGCATTTCCAAATACAGTATTGGAATGCAATGCTCCAAACCTGTCATGAACCAGAGATTACACGTAGAAATAAACTTAGACACTGAGACTATTACTTAGGGACATCCATCACATTATGTAACAAATTGCTACATGTATAGATATACGAGTTCATTAAGATTTGTATGTGTCATTGCTGTGTTTGTGGCTGGAAAAATAGGCAAAACCAGTGACCTAATTGGGGATTGACCAATGATGTCAGAAAGGACGGGAACAGTATCCCAGAAACTGCTGAGCTATTCGGCTTCTTTGCGCTCAAGAGTATCGAGGGTGTACATGTACCTGCAATGGTGTACAAAACAAAAACATCAAATGATAGTCATTCACGTGGACGGAAACATCACATTGACGAAAGAGGTCGGAGAAGACTTTCATGGATTGTCCAGGATGACAGAAGAGCCACAGTCAAGGATATCGCAACCATCCTCAGGAATGGCTTTGCACACCACAACCGAAAACCAGGTGCCATTGCAAACGAATGGGAAAACTGTGCTGTATCTGATATTAGCAACTCAAGATTGGAACGCTGTTATGCATGTAGCATACATGTAGAATTTAGAGTGTTATGGACAGACTTAATTTGAGGCACGTAATGTAAACACGCATCTCTAATGGCTTGATGCATGGCAGTAGTAATAAGTTAACTTGGCTTGCGTGTGCACATAGTGCTGTTAAAAAGGTAAGTAAGCAAGTACGGTATATTTGAGCTATTTTTTAAGTAACAAAAAAGGCTGGGTTATTCGTCATATCAGTGATGTCGGGATTCAACCGTAGGTGTTTGCAATTAGAGATATGAAAAGGAAGAAAGAAATGCAGATTTTTCAATTAATTTGGTCACGAGGCTGCAGCGAGAAAGTTGCAAAAATGACCCGGAAATGAGAACGAAACGTATTAAAAACGCCACAATCTGAGATGGGCTGGCTAAGTATGCTATAAATTGGAATTCTGACATCACTTTTTCCACTCGTTTTAATTTGCTGCACATGAAAGGAAAATGTAATTGGAATTCAATGAAAAACTATCAAACACGACCTTTATCTGTTAGAAGGGAAGCACCAGCTTGCGTGCTCAAGATATTGGTAATTTGCAGCAAAAAATTAATATTGCATCACATTTGAGTACAAGTAATTAGGCAGTGGGCTGATTTCGTTTTTCACACACGCCTGGCTACTTTGTGGATAAGATCCGAGGGCAACAAAAACGCGAGGAATGCAAAATTCGTGAAAAGCGACTTTTTCAAAATACGAGAATATTGTGATAATGAAAAAAAAAAAAGCTTTCTCAAGTTCAAAAAGTCAGGTTGCAATAAAAAGTCACTGGTGTCTCATAAACAACGATACGCTTAATAGCTAAACGTGCTTTTCTAATTAAATACAAATTGGAATTTTTCGAAAAAGTTGTTATAGAAAATGAAACCAATTTTCCAGACATTTGGAAACAAAAAAGGTACGTGAATGTTTCTTTTTCAGAACTTGGGAGATACAATCTCTCGTTTCCGCAAAAATGTAAATTACAAAAGCACTTAAGTAAGATTTAAGTTCGTGTGATCAACTTTCACTAAAAGCCAGAATCAATTAAGTTTTGAGAAGCACTGATCAAAATGTAACAAAGAAATACTTATGTTTACATGCAAGCTTAAACTCGCCTTGAATAAAACTCCACCACTTGCACCAAGTCACTAGATGTGTGCATTTACATGATATACACTGTACATCCTGCCTGGTGGTGACAATCTTCTGCTTTTTAACTTGCATGGTTTGAGATGCCTTGAATCAAGCAACCCTCATGCAGTCCTAAATGCATTATACTCATCTCAAGTGAAGGTATGTAAACAGGTTCACCTTCACTTGATCAATGCTGAATATTTGAACGGGCACGATATACATGTACCCCCTGCACCAAATGTGCACAAAACATTTGAATTTCAACCAATCTTGTGTATAGTACAGCATACAAGAATGGCACCTGTCCTACCTGTCGCAATTTTTCGTTTTATATTATGTATTCTGTAGCTTTTTGTGTTTAAGTTAGCTGCACCCAACAGTCACGCAATCCGTACTAGCCTACGAGTCGCTAGGAGAAGCCCACTTTTTCATCTTGTCTATGGCGGTGCAGGGCACAACCGAAGCCCACCGAATTTTTTGCCTCAAAACTCGATACATAATACGCAAAACAAAAGCGACATAGAGCAATGGCAAATGCAGCAACAAGAACCCATTCATCCCAATTAGCTGAAAATGTTCGCGAGTTTGGTAACAAATGGTAAAAATGTTAAAATGGTAAAAAAAAAAAATACTTTCCGAGGGGGTTATTCCTCGTCCAATTCGCGCCATCCCGTCAGAATAACGAAGTGGGTGACAGCCAGGTTAAGCTTCCCTAATTTGAAATTTGGAAGCCCCTGCACCCACCTCCATTTTTTACGGAGGATTTCTTACGCAAAAGCATCAGCTGTTTCCCGGCTGAGCCAAATCGATTCCGTCCGGAAAAAAAGTCCCAAAAAAACGCCAATGAAATACCGCGCATGTCATCGTGGGGGTCAAGTGCCTCGTTTATGGGAGCACAGGGGGGAACCCGCTGATATGCAAAGGTGTCCGCCGTCACTTTTTACCAACCGAATTAGCACAAGCGCCCAGCTGGCCCTGCGGTTCTCACAGGAACAGCACGATGTGATCTAAAAAAAATTCTATTCTATTCTAGAGTATTCACTTCTATAGAACATACATGTATATAGCAAGGACAAACAGTACTCTACACGTCCTCAACTCAAACGAGGTGCCAGTACTGCCAGATTGAGCAGTTGAGACTTGAGTCCGTGTACATGTTGGTTGAAGTACAGCATGAGTACCGCCCATTACACGCAGTTCGACTTGGTCTCACTGAAGTCACTTAACTCAAACTGAAGTTATTAAAGTTTCACTGAACTCATTAAAGCCCCACTGATATAATTAAAGTTCCAATGATCCACTTAAGTCATTGAAGTTCAACTGAAGACACTGACGTCCAACAGAAGTCTGTCATTGAAGTACTGAGTGCCACCATCATTACATACAATTCCACTAAGACTTTGCATGAAGTCATTGAAATTTCCACTGTAGTCGTTGAAATTTCACTGAAGTTATTAAAGTTCCACTGAAGGCATTGACGTTCCACAGAAGTTATTGAAGACTGGAGTGAAGTTATTAACGTCAAAGGTGAAGTTCGTGAAGTCCTTGCAAGTCTGGGCGAGTGCAGCTTCATTCACAGAATGTGCAGACTAGGGATTTTCCAGACATAATGATTTGCACGCCCTGGGCTCAATTTCAAAAATTTGAGGAGTTTGAGTAGCTGATGAATCTGAGGGAAAGCTGTAAAGAGTTGAGGTGCCCGTATGTCATACATGAGACATTGAACGCCTGGCATGAAGTATCAGGTTTGGATACATGAAAACCTCAACTTCTCAGACCTATTCCTCTGGCTCATCAACTCCTCACACGCCTAATTTTCTGTGAAATTAGGTTGGTGCGTAAATTACAACTTGTGGGGGTCAAGTGTAATGTTTATTTGTCATCTAATGTTGAAGTCATCGATGTTCCACAGTCATCGATGCCTTACAGAATGCATTAAGATTTTTCTGGACTTCATGGATTTCAGCCTAAAGTTGCTGAAGTCTGAAGTGAAGTCACTGTAAGTCCAGTTTTGTTGAGAGACTGTAGACTTCTGGAATGTTGCCAGACTTCATATACCTCGATGTACAGCTGTATACATGCATTGGGGCACGAAGGATGACATTTTCAACTTCTCTGGTACTTCCAAGCTGACTAACTATCAGTGGAACATTGCTCAAGGATGTTTTCTTGCGACGATTGACATGATGACCGAACTGTTGTCATGTGTTATCATGCTGTGACAGACTTGGTAATTATGGGAAATGCCAAAGCTACAACTGAACTGAACTACATCAATGCAAAACACTGCCATGGAATTCCCAACCGGACCATTTCGCACTGTTGCAAGATTCGCAACTTCACGAACATACAGAATGGATTTCCGCACAAGCAGTTTTCTGCTTCATTTCCGGGAGGATTTCACTTCTTCCAATTTTTTATCTTCTTTGCATCCCTTTCATCGCATCCACTATTACTAGGTGGGTTTTTTGATTTCAAGGTGTGTGTGTGTTGCTTCCCAACAAACGTTTCAGAGAATGGACGAAGGCTTCCTTTGACAATAATTTCCTTTTCTTTGCACCAAAAGCGTATCGCGAACGTCTTGGGAGGCTGGACCGCCCAACGACGCGAGAAAGTGGTGGTGGAGGTAAAACTGAGTCCTTGACATCGACCCCTAATTCCTTAATTCTGAAATTGCAACGTGTTAGAACAAAATTTCAGCACATGAATTGGAGATAGGATTACCACATTAATCAAACAGAAATAACCAGTATATCAACATGTCAATGTCAAGTACCAAACGTATCTGGAAATAGTGGCATTGTGAACTGATCATCCCTTAACATCGAATATCAAGCCATGGAGTTTGGAGGAGGGTTTGGAATCACATGACATTTATCCAAAGCTACTATGATCTGCTTTAGATCACAAAAGATCAATGCCATGGATCGTGTATGGACAATGATTGTGAGACTTGGGTGTCCAAGAAAACATGCATTTCATGATGAACAGTTTAATCTTGCAATTTTGGATTGGTCAAACTAATTGAAACATCATCTGCCAGTACTACTACCTTCAGCCCATGGCAATGGGAGTTTTTTTAAACGCAAACTTGCTTGGATATCACAACCTTTGTGGCTGGATTTACCGTGATTCGCAGCACGTTGGACTCCAAAGTTTGCTTTATTTCACTGTGACACTATCACAATGTTTACATGCATGTGAATCTGTTTTACATACATTTACTTAAGCTGAGTATACTTGATTCTGCACGGGAGTGGCTTGGGAGGTGACTCATACTAAGCCAGTAAAAGGCGTTGCAAGCAAGATCTAGACAGCTCAAACAGTGGTGATACCGGCAGGGGTCTGAAAATATGATTTGGTGATGACATATTTCTTGAATGGCCTAAAGCATCCATCGCACAGAGACGGAAGTGACCTGGGCCAGGAAGCGGTAGTGTGCATGTCGCCCAGCGCGACTCACAGCTTAATTTGATAGCAATTTGTGGAACTTCTGGATCATGTGAAAGCTGCACGACTTCGCCTTCCCACTTCCTGGTGATTACGCCTCAACAATGCATTTCTCCGACTTTTTGGGGGAGTTTTCGTCATAAATAACGCCTCGTCTGGAACCCTTCTTTTTAT
>JAQFYZ010003739.1:0-12697 GCA_034695085.1 Cylindroiulus punctatus | reverse complement strand
GGAAAGGTAGATGTTATGTCTTGAATTTTATGGAGGGTGTCCCCAAAGTCACAACGCACTTGTAAGCAGCCTTAAAAGGCTGCGCAATAATTCAGCTTCGAATGACGTCTGCTTGGGAATTTCCCTCGGATTTTCTCCGACTCTTCATCCCTGCCCTCCAACCATGCCTTCATTTTTCGTTCGACTGTTGTTTTTCCTCCGTTTTTTGCCAACAGTCCTGAATTATTAACGTCCGCCTCGAAGAAAAGCTAAATGCAAGTTTACTTTTTAACGGCCCCACAGCCCCTAGGTTGCCATTGCGCATCCCCCATAATGCACCGCGCCCCCATCGAA
Source organism: Cylindroiulus punctatus (assembly GCA_034695085.1). NCBI lineage: Eukaryota > Metazoa > Arthropoda > Diplopoda > Julida > Julidae > Cylindroiulus > Cylindroiulus punctatus. The sequence continues at coordinate 12,364 of JAQFYZ010003739.1, read as the reverse complement.
AGGACGGAATTCGAGACGGACCCAGCTTTAAAAGTCGATAAATTTCTTAGCGCCTATAAGCTAATCTAAGAATCTTATTTTAAATCGTTCATGATAGGTTTTTTACCTGTCCTTACTTGAAGCGGCACGTCTTCATTTGAGAATCGACAGGGGGTGGTTTGACGAGAGAACATTTGTTCAAGACAGGTCGTGCACCTATGGGAAGGTAATTCTTCTTGACAAACTTTGCGAAGCAATTTTCGAACAAATGAGAATAAAAATATAACTTGCCGGTTATTCTGCGGTACACGCTGTAGTAATCAATTCCTAGAATGTGTGTCTACATTTGCTGTCAATTACGATTTCGATCATAAACGGGCATCACTTATTTTTTTCCTGGTTAAATTTCACTTCATTTAAGGCCCATTGAAAGCGCGTTGTGACTTTGGGGACACCCTGCATAAAATAACCCAATACAATTTCTCCTTTAATGATCAACATATGAAAATAATTTTTTTGTAAACATTAATAGGGACTTAAGTTTTTTGGGATGCGTTCTTGACAACTTATGGAAATGAATATGATATTAATGAAAACGATAATTCTAGGTTTGACCTCTTATTTTGCTTCATGGGCGATAGATGGCAGCACCTGCCATCTGAATGAGAATATGAGATTTACTGTCGTTGGCAAAATAAAGAATATCTGGAAAAATTCTAAAAACGAAATGTCTTTTCATTTTATATAGCGCAGGAACTAACTGCCAATATAAACTTTGAATTAAAACATTTAGTTTAATTTAAAATTATCATATCTGTCCAAAATTATCAAAATTCAATTGCAAAAAATCACTTTCAATGGGCCTTAACTGCGCTTTCTGAAGGAGAGAGAATATACTGCACTCGTCCTTGTAATGGAAGGAAACCTGGTGCAGCATATTATATTCATGGGTCCCTACTTATTAAATATAGACAATTATTGAACGCTGCTCTGGGTATGTGTCTGAAAACTTTGATGGTACAGTACATAAATAAATTCTCCGCTTTTGCTTTTAAGAAAACAAATTCATTTGCATATATACCGTATAGTTCATTCATGTTGTATAGTCTTTTAGGCTAAAATGGCGACTGATTGAAACAGTTTTGAACAGTGCTGCAAACAGTTGTTTATGCAATCCTCACGGCCAATAACTGTCAAATACCGACGTTTTACATGTAAATGTGCAGTATGTACTGACTCTGTAAGAGGCAGATCAACATGGAATGCTGTTCCATTCTGATTACTAATCATTATCCCGAATTACTTTACTAACTTATCGTCAGTATGGAGATAGTGACCCACAATACTGACAGTGAGGACGCCCAATCGTCTTCCTGGGCTATGTTCATCGCATACCAACACGAATTTATCATGTCAAATGGTGTACGTGCTTCCTGGAATAAACATGATGAACATGCATTTGACGATCACCGGATGCATGTATGTCGCTTAATTAATTACAGTTTAATATATTCAAACGTACATGAAGGGTATACGGTTTATAACACTGATCTCGCTATATAGTAGATGGTCATGTGTGCCATTATGTTTGCTCGGAAAACAATTTGCTTTTCATATCTGCGTGTTGCATACACGGCGACGTGAATGGAATACGTTTTGCATCTTTTGGAGATGAATGCACACAGCTGCTAGCTGATGTCAACGAACATACATGTACATTCCAGTAATCATTGGGGAGAATCTATATTCTGGTTATTATACTTGCTTGGAGTAGTTTTAGATTAAAAAATAATTGCTTTTGTAATATCACTGGATTGCTTTAATGATACTATAATGTAAGCCATTTGTAAGTTTTGAACCTAACACAACACTTGCAGAAAAATGTAGTATGTCATTTCATAGCAGACGCATTCATCAATACAAAAATGCGAAAATAACTGACCTGGAAATCGTGGAAATGAAAAATATCATTGTGAAAAACAGTGTGAAACTGGTGTCTTTAACAGATACATTTGAACTGTATCACACCAAAGAAAATTCGCTAAAAGATGCATTTCTACGTTCTTCTATGGCTCATATGCCCTAGAAACTAATCAATATATGCCCTGAGATGTTTCTTCTGAGGCCCCACTGGCTGCTGGTCCCCCTTTGAAAAATTTCTGGATCCACCCGAGTAAATCTTCAGACAGCAACGATATTAATTCTCTGGGACGCATAACTACATGTGCACCCAATGTGCAGGGTTGCCATAAAAGCTACCCATGTAATGCTAACGGGTCTCTTTGTGAGGCTCTTTTGAAATGGTCTTTTAGTGACGTCACGCTTTCGCATTTCATCGCTAAGCTCATTTGCTGGTGCATTAAAGCCCGTACTTTAAATTGCTTTTCTTCGCAACTTTCTGCTCATTCCGTTTCTTAATTATCGTGTAAAACCATTTTTAGCCTTTGTGGTTCCTCGTCACGTTTTAGTTACATTTATTATTAGTCGATATCGTTTTATGGCCCCGTTTGTTGAGAGATGGCTTTTAAAATGGCATTAAAACGTTATGGCTGAGATGCTGCAGACGCCAATTTCCTATTACAGCCAATTGAAGGGTCTGCGAACAAATCCTTGAGCCTATCTCAAGTCACCAAACCAGGAGTTTTCGAGCCATTTGGAAACCACTCACTAGAAACACCCTGACCTGGAAATTGCACGTCTGCCCACCTCATTATCCTCAAAATTTCATTGATCGAAATTGGTCAATAGAAAAATCAACTTGTGTCCATATTTTTTTGGTGTCACCTGGTGGTGACATGTTTCAGAACACCCAGAATCTGCAGCTTCATCGCCTATCTGGCGTTGCTAAAACCAAATTTTGCAATTGCGCCTGCTATGAGGTTGGATCTCATCTCAAGTTAAACCTCTTTACATGATGCATGTATTTGCTGATTACTCTCACATGCTTTCTGTTACGGTTGTTTAAATATTTTCCTGTATCTATCACCCAAAGTCCTCCGCTTCATCAAGGGCATTGGGATGTGATCTATCTGAATTTGCAAGTTGCTGTTGAAGTGTTTACATACCACTGCAGTTACTTTTTCAAGTTGATTCGAATTTCCAAGTGCGAATTCCGCAGATTCTCAAATCAAGGGATGCACAAGAAGGTTCACGTGCATGACTTACTTATGTTAATGCACTTACAAGTTTGCGTGCATGTACGAATGTCGAGTAAGACACCTTAACCTGTTTACGTGCTGTTTGCAGCTTTCATCAAGTTACTTGGATCATGTGCGGTGAATCAGATTCCATCACGCTTGTTCTCAAATCAAGTTACTCAACAGGCACCCAAAACTCTTAACACATGTACAGAATGTTTTATGTCGTATATTGCACATTATCGGCCTTTTGACTCTGTCTCACATCAAAATATGCATAACAGGTCTACATGTATGATCTAATGTACAGTTACTCAGAACAAGGTAACTTAGCCTGCTTGTAAGCATAGTGATTGCAGAATGCAATCAGTGAAATTCTTAAAAGAGAAAGTATATTTCATGGCATGTAAGCATTATCCGCCCTGTCAACTCTTTCAGTTTCGAGGTAATGTACCTAGTACAGGTTTACATGCATGACTTAATTTATAACTTTCTCAGAGCAAATTGCACCAACATTGAAATTCTGGGGATAAAAAGTCGTGTTGCAAAAATCAACACTAGCGCCACCACGGTGCCAGTCTTGCCTGCTGCACAGGAAAAAACAATCCCTTCGCTCAATAAATTGCCAACATAAAGAAGCAAGAAAGCCAATAAATAAGAAACAAGGAAAATGAACAGAAGCTATATGTTCAAGGGGATCAGATGGGGCGGTGTGGCATAGGGCGTTATGGCAATACTCGATATGATCAGCAGCCATTTTTTCAGCTTTTTTTCCAGCAGCCATTCGTTATACGTCCATGTTCGGTTGACTGCTTTTAATAACTCAATTCCCAAATGAAAGAGGGTCACAGGTCGTTTGATAAACGTCTTCCTTGCAGCCATTACCGATGCGAGGTAATATTCACTTTGCCATTTTCCTATGATATTATATTTTCCTTTTGCCCCCTCCTCGCCCGGCAAAGTCAAGCTCGTTTGAACAAAAAAGCCATTTTCGATTTGTTCAACAAAAATCCATAAAGTGCAGCCGAGTGCGAAGGCAGCGATCACCTATCATTTGCTCCGACCGTCCGCAGACACGTGACATGGAGGAATTGAAAGCCTTCGGAAAACGACCAAATCAAGGGCCTTCAAAGGTGCCAAAAATGCAATGTTTTTCAATTGCCCCTATTACCTCATTCGTCAACAAGCAACCAAAAATCCTGACTGGCATCCGCGATAAACCCGTTTAAGTCCCCGCTCCATCTGTAAGCAAAGTTCTTGAGCACATAATTTACTGAAATGTAATGAAGCGAGAAAGCAGTCCGCGCTTAATTGCAGATAGTCAACATCGCTGATTTAGCAAAGGGGGATTGCGTGAAACTCAATTAGCGCTGTTTATCCGCTAGATCCAGGCCGGTTTACACTGAACGAGGCAAACGAGTGTTGGCTTAGATTTCAGCAGGGCATTCCACCAAATCCCACCTAGTGATAATTACAAATTCCACAGTCCTCGACCTTGATTCTCAACAAATTTCTAGCTCAGCCATCTATGATGTGAACTGCTGGCAAAGGGGTTCCAGGTGAATTTGTGAAAAAGTGTAGGCAGCATCAGTCTGGACGAGGCAGTGCAGTGTGAACTGTGAAATTGGCAATGCGCATACACGACTGTGAAAACCATAGCATGCACTGAAGTGTGGACAAGCAAGGAGCCATCATTCATTTTTGCCACTAAATCAGCTAAGAACAAAAAGCCTAAGCTAATCTAAGCAAATCTGACCTTGCCCAGCTCATTCCAGCCATGCATGAGATTGAAAATAATGTTCCAGTCTTCGTGAATCTGCGTGAATTTTGCCTAAAAATGTATTTTCAGATTTAGCTGCCCCTGAAGCCGGGCAAACACTGCTAGCTTACGAGCTGTGAGGAAAAGCTTGCCTACGACGGCCATCTTGGAAAATCGTTTTTTTCATTCCTAATTGTCTACATTTACATGTGTAGAGTAAAAAAATTGTTTATGGTCTCAGCACAGCCGAATTAACGTTAGGGGTAACAGGGCGTTATGTAAAACTAGCCACAGCCAGAAACTAAGTTGGACAGAACTTTTACGGCGCTGCTAAAGTATGTAAAAATGAGACCGGGATTGCGCGGTTTTTCGGAAACTTAAACTCTGGAACTCGTTAACACCTTGACTCGGAAACTTTCTGGTTGCACCACTGATGTCCGTTCCATCGCGTCTGTTCTGGCCAACTGGCGCCAATGCTGATCAGATCATCTGCAAGATTGAGCCAGGCGTCCAACATCCGAGATTAAATTGACAGAAAACTGATATGAAGTTGGTAACCAGTGCTGCCGGGCGTCCCTTACAAGCATCTCTTTTGCCATTCGGTGCAAATCAATCGTTTCTGGAGCAGCCGGTGACGTCACAGCCCGGCCCCTGCGCAGCGCCCCTGGCACACCGAGGTATGAAATTTGAATTTACTTTCGGAGATTGCTTATTTTCATTGCCGATGTTCTCTCGAATGAAAAGCACTTTGAGAATGACATTTTCCAAATCGGCCCCGTGGCAACTTTTTGCACCTCAGCAGCGCTGTCTTCGGCAAAGCCAGTTACCAGACCAGACAGTGGTCAAAATGTATATGCTGAAGGTCATGGCAAGGGCGGGTGGCGGCAAGATCAAAAAGCCGAAGCAAGGACGGGGTATGGACTGGTGATGAACTAGTGACCTCAGGGTCCATGTGATGAATGAATCGCTGAAGAGTTCTGGTTTAATTCACTGGCCTCGAGAGCATCGCTCCCTGTCTGGTCATTGATTTCTCTGGCGACATTGTTGTCTGTTGGTTGGGTCACGCTCGCACTTTGGGCCCATTGTCAGATTCGAAATAAAGTTACGGCGCATTTAGACCAGATGCTGGAATTTGGACTAATGCACTAACTGCAGTAATCGAGCGGAAGGACTGCGGAAGACCACAGAGGTTGCATCAGGGCTGAATGAAACTGGTGAAGGCGAAGCTGGTATTGCTGCAGGATGCGATTCATGTTGGGTTAACATCGCAACCAGACATTGCACATGCACATTGCCCCAATTACGTTTCTGTTTCATCAGCGACATTAGAAGCGTACGTGAGTACGTTTTGGACACTTAAGTATACGCTCCCCACTTTGGCTGCTATATTTTCTGGATCTGTACTTTCACAATTTAACTAATGCATAATAAAGGTAGTGGTAGGTCTGGTGTTGGTCTTTTTAGTCCTATGTTTTAGTAGACGGTGCTATACTCAAGCTTCTAAGGCAACTCGAAGTTGTCCTCATAAAAGGTGCATCAACGAATGTTTAAAACGTGCACCAGTGAATTGCAAAGCGATTGCATGTACAGCAAGTAATACGTGTATATAGGATTAATGTACCAAATGTTCACAGAAGGTGTATATTTTCAACCCCAATAGTCTATGATGCAAGAATGGCATATCATATAAGAATGACACTTGCCCTAGCCATCAATTTATCTTTTTCTTGCTTTTTCTAGTTTGCTGTTTGTTGTTTAACCTAACCTAAACTAACTTCAAACGTGCATTTCTTGCAGGTCCACAGCTGCACAGCATCCAGGCAACCACTGCCAGCATAGGAGCCATCAGGAGAAGCCCCCTTTACATTGGGTGTATCTGTGGAGGAACAGGGCATAATCCGAACAACAGCCGAAAGATAAGTGCAGCACATTTCCATCATTTTGTCCAAATCCTGTATTTAGTGCATGTGGACAATGACGTCCAAGGGGGGTTAGGAGCAGGGGATCAAAAAAGCTGGCATTTTTATGGATGAAAACGCCATCTTATGTTTCAACTATCATCCTGCAACCAGGACAAGGGTGTGATTCACGCTTGCCAACATGCGGGTGCCATATTTTGTTGAAAAAAAGACTAAGAAAACAGGGATTCATCAACTATTCATAAAACGAAGAATGTGGTGGGCTGAACGATTTTCGCTCGATAATGGCGTCTTAACTCGAGTCAAGTTCTATCTTTGCCGTTTCGGAGCAAGTGTTTTGCACGTTGGCATCGAGCAAGTAACTGCGGGGTGACAAATGTTCGTCCGAGAGCCGCGGGGCCATCCATATTCATAGAGGATGAAGTATCGTAAAAGGGCCAAGCGATATTAAACTCTGTTTGCAAAAAGTGCGAGCAATAAACGACAGAATGTGATGGATGATGATAGACTCGGCGAACACGTAGCCGGGTTCGGATCCCGAAATTCGCTATCGGCCACCATCTTTCGATAAATTAAACTGGCTCAGAAGGAAGATGTCGTCGAGCCATAATAATGAAGTCACGTAGGAACATAAAAACGCACTTTTATGGAAATTACCCCGGGTTCATCGCGTGATTTAATCTTCCCCAGGGAGCCCATACTCAGGCAAAAATTAAGATCTGGAAGTCTGGGATGAGCTGGCACACGTTTTCTGGGATCAAATCTTGCCATCTTTGCGCCTCAAATTGTCAAACCAGGTCTGGTAAGGCGCCATTTCAGGCTGCATGCGAAATCTCCTCAGATTAACAGGTTTTCGCAATTGTTTTGCTGCAGAGACTATACTAGAGAATTTAATTGTTGTAAGTAAGTGAATATATTTGTGCCATTTGCTTTGGTAAACTGACAGAGAATATAAATATACATGTACTAAAGTACATCCCAAACTTCCACGGGGTACCACAAGGAGAAATTGTAAGTTGGTGAAAACTTTCGTCCACCAGTGGGCCTTACAGGACTAAATCACACCAACCATAAACTTGGATTAACAAGCAACACCACTACAGGAGCTGAACCCAAATGAAGCCACCCAAAATTCCCGGCACTTATCTCAGGATTCCTGCTATTTAACATCTCGATGTAATTTCTTTCCAAATTCATTTGTTAAATTTAATTTGTTAAATTTTTTATATTAAATAAAATTATAAATTTTATAAAATCTTGATGTAATCTCCTTGCAACTCATTTGTTAATTTTTTTATTTTATCAAATTTATAATTTTATTTAATATCTTGATGTAATTTCCTTGCAATTCATTTGTTAAATTTAATATCTTGATGTAATTCCCTTGCAATTCATTTGTTAAATTTATTATCTCGATGTAATTTCCTTCCAATTCATTTGTTATTTTTTATTTCTTAAATTTATACTGTTATTTAACATCTAGATGTAATTTCCTTCCAATTCATTTGTTAAATTTAATATGTCGATGTAGTTCCCTTGCAATTCATTTGTTAAATTTATTATCTCGATGTAATTTCCTTCCAATTCATTTGTTATTTTTTATTTGTTAAACTTATACTGTTATTTAACATCTAGATGTAATTTCCTTGCAATTCATTTGTTAAATTTAATATCTCGATGTAATTCCCTTGCAATTCATTTGTTAAATTTATTATCTCGATGTAATTTACTTCCAATTCATTTGTTATTTTTTATTTGTTAAACTTATACTGTTATTTAACATCTAGATGTAATTTCCTTCCAATTCATTTGTTAAATTTAATTTGTTAAATTTTTCATTTTGTGAAATTTAATATCTCGATGTAATTTCCTCGCAATTCATTTGTTAAATTTATATTAATGTAATTTTCTTCCAATTCATTTGTTAAATTCATTCATTGTTTGCCAATTTATCGGTTGCCAAGAACCACTTTGAAAGTTGTTAGACTCGGTGCATAGGCCGTGATGCATGATAACCCATTTAAACCCAATTAAATTAATGCAACTTTAGCTGCCCTAACCGGCCGGCAATCACTGCTAACTGACGAGCCATTCGAAGCCATCATCTGGATCACCCTGTACGTGAATGTCAATTGTGCACATTTGGATCAGATTCGTTGCACAGCTCACACGAAGTTTGTTTACTGATGTTGCGATTTGACCATTAGTACACTGAAATCGATTTCCCCCATGGAGATGCGTACGAATGTGAATGATTTTTTCAATTAAAAATGGATGGAATGGCCATCGCAAACCGAAAATAGCTTCTCGAAGTGTCGCGCTTAAAGTTTTAATAATGATTTTGTCCCAGGTCTGCAAACAAACGCTCATCAAATATGTACTGCAGTGATTCGTGGCTCCGGAATCTATTGATTTAGATGAAATTCCTCCCTGCAACTGGTAGTGGCAGGAATCGCAAAAATGTCATTAAAAAGTCGTGTAAGCTTTTCTGCTCCACATTCAAAAAGAAGCTCAAAAATACAACCGCGACGGTGATGTATTAATAGCAGCTTTGGGATGTTAGATGTTTATTCAGAATGCACATTTTCTTCATTCAGTCATTGGACGTTGGAGTCGTTGTAAAGTATTGTCAAATGATATCATTCGATAATGCAAATAAGGGGATAGGAGGTGGTTCATTGCTGTTAGTGATGCCATCATTTGTCATCCAATTTTTACAAATATTTCGCAAACTGAATTTCGCTTTTGAAAATGGGTTTTTGTGTGATTAAAATCCATCATTTATGATCGTATCTTGGGAAAAAAAGTCTCAATTCCAAATTTTTTTTCCCGTCAATGATTTTGTCATTACTAGGAGAGGATAGGAAAATGACGAATGCTGACATAGAGGATTCTGAAAATCACGGAAATTGGATGGCGTGATAGTGCGATGCATTCTATTTTCTTTGAGCGTGTTCACTATATGCATGCAAGCTTAAGTTGATGCAAGTTGTTCTTAGTCTGTCACCTAGTGACATGTTTCATATCGGTCTGGGTTTGCTAAAACATGGTAAAGCATATTTTTCCTCGAATGCACGCAGGAAACAAAAAGACACGTGCTCGTCTCGAGTAAAGCCTGTTTAAACTGTTTACACGCTATTTGCAGCGACATTAACTTGTCTGGTTAGAGGTGCCTTCAATACAACGCCCTCATTACCGAATCCCAAATCATGCAATGGTATGTAAACCTGTTTACTTACTTGCTTACTGTGACTTACTTAGCTTAGGGCATCTTAAAGTGTGCATGATCGCTTGTTAAAAATGAAGCTTAATGCAATTTCAGCTTTTTCATTACTACGTTTACATGCAGACTTCCAGTTGCCTAAGTCACTAGCGTATAAATGTTTTACCAACCTTGACTCGAGTAAATTTACTTCATTTCGCTTTAGTTTATTTTATTTCATTTTTTCCTCCTTTTTCTGTAATTTTCTGTACCATATTTGCATTTGGGTGGCTTGTCATTCTTATCTATTTTTTTGCACAAATATGTTCCTTACTTCGTTGTAACATTCTGAACTTTGGGTAATGCCATGACACCCATTCCTTCACTGACATTACCTCATTGGCACACGAACAAGGATGCTAGTTTTAGCTGAAAAATCACGTCATTACTGTCAACTCCAACAAGGGACGTTGGTGGAGTGCACACATCCCAATTAGTGTGCCCGCAGTGGCGGATCCAGGGTGGGGTTCCAGGGGTCAGGACCCCGTTTGGCAAAATAGAACATTTACACTAGATAGATTGGAACCGAAAAATAAAAATTAATACTAGATAGAATGGTTAATAAATCGAAAATTTTTGCAAAAAAAGTGAACTGATTTTGCAAAGTTTTTGCAAAAAAAGGCAAAAAAGTAAACTGGTTTTGCAAATTTTTTGCAAAAAAAAAATGCAAAAAGTGAACTATTTTTGCAAATTTTTTGCAAAAAAAAAAATGCAAAAAGTAAACTGGTTTTGCAAATTTTTTTGAAAAAAAAATGTAAAAAAGTCAGCAAAGTAGCAAAACCTGCCTTTTGCAATAATTTTGCAAAGAAATGTAAAAAAGTGAGCTGGTTTTGCAAAATATTTTGCTAAAAATGAACAGCTTTTGAAAAATGTTTAAAAAAAAAACGCAAAAAATGAACAGCTTTTGAAAAATGTTTTAAAAAAATGCAAAAAATGAACTAGTTTTTGCAAATATTTTTTTAAACATGTATAATTAGGTCTCCATATACATACACGCGCTCACTGCAGACTCGAAAAGAGGTCGTGTCATGTCCTAAATTACCGTTTCGATTATATAACGGTCGAAATTTGGTGACGGACCCCGTTTGAAAAAACAGCTGAATCCGGCCCTCACCAGGGATCAGATATCCCCGCTGGATGGGATCGGATGCCACGCTGTCAGAAGCTACCCTAGAATGAACGAGGGGTGTACTTGCCATGGTGTTGTTCCAGTAGATATCCAGGGTGTAGTTGAAGAGCAGCCTGGGGCTCTTGTTGATATGGTGCAGGGCCAAGTCCACGGCGGGCAGCACGCCCGGGCCCAGCCCCCCCTTGGTGCCGTTCTGGTCCGTCATGGGGAAGAAGCCCGCGATGTAGATGCACGGCTTCCGGCTCCTGCGGCAGTGACGTCCGGTCAGGTTGATGCCGGACGAGTGGATGGACGCCGCCCACAGCAGCCCCAGAAGGGCCAAGGGCCAAGGGCGCATGGCATCCGATCACCGCCTCGAAGCACTCATCGTGGCATTTCGTCGCAACCCTTGACCAGATCTCGCTGGGATTTTCACAATTTTTATTTGGTGTTTTTTTTTCTTCCCGCTTTTTGTGAACTGACTTCCGGTTGTGTTTTCTGCTCCTCTCTATTCCTGAGACCTGGCGCTGGTCGCGCTCGTCGCACTGGCTCGCCGCATCCCGGGATGGTCGAGGCTTCCGCCCGCGACGAGTCTCACCATCAGCGGATGCTCGCCTTCGTCGCTCGTCGCATCTTCTCGGTCTGGGCGCTCAGCCCGCCAGCGACCGCCGCCCTCCGCCGCGGCGGCGCCACCGTCGCTATTGATCCGACGCTGGGGGGCGCTGCCGTACGCGCGCCGTCAGGAAGGGGCTTCCGGAAGGGGACCTTTCGATTTAGGGCCGAGAGCTGGCCGGAAGTGGGCGGAGACAGGAGACCGAATCAGGGATGTGGCCGATGTGACAAAATGTAACAATCTGAACCCTGTGTGAGAAATGTGACGAAATGGGACAATTTGAAACCTGGGTGAGAAATGTGACGAAATGGGACAATTTGACACCTGGGTGAGAAATGTGACGAAATGGGACAATTTGAAACCTGGGTGAGAAATGTGACGAAATGGGACAATTTGAAACCTGGGTGAGAAATGTGACGAAATGGGACAATTTGACACCTGGGTGAGAAATGTGACGAAATGGGACAATTTGAAACCTGGGTGAGAAATGTGACGAAATGGGACAATTTGAAACCTGGGTGAGAAATGTGACGAAATGGGACAATTTGAAACCTGGGTGAGAAATGTGACGAAATGGGACAATTTGA
>JAQFYZ010003738.1:0-12698 GCA_034695085.1 Cylindroiulus punctatus | reverse complement strand
CCACTGCCGATTGCCTGCAGTGTTGCCAATTTCAAAATCTCTTGGGATTTTGATGCCACTTGTGATGAGCCTTAAGGAAAAGCTGAGCTATCATGACGTCAATGTGACGTTTAGCAGCGTCATTCACGGTGTCAGCCTGGCGAAAACGATGCTCTTTCCCGAAATGGGCAATGCAGCCACCATGTCACCTTCAATGACCGACATTTACCACATCCTGGTAACCATCCTCACGATGGCCCATGTGCTTGGTGGGGATGAGCTTCTGCCTGTTTCTGCCCTTTTCTAAATGAATTTAATGCATTTGAGGAATTTGTAAAATTTCCATATTGCTGGTTTTTGTTCAGAACATAAGCATTTGTACGCAAACACTATTTTTTGTCAGGGTACTAATACATATGATCCCCACTGTTTGGACACCACATGGGATTCTTTGTTCCAAACACTGTATTTGGAATCATTCGAATCCAGGTCATCAAACACACTTGGAAATATTCATGCAATGCTGTTTTCATTTGCTTATCGTAAATGCAAACAGAAATGGGAAAGTATCCACAAGGTGTTTCTGTCTTGGCTTGACATGGTCCCATGAGTCACTTTATCGTTCCAGTGTGATTCGATAGGTGCACCATAAAAATAACTGTCGCTCGAGTTTCATGCACGGTATTTGTTGTAGCACTTGCTTCTCAGATGAGCGATGGCAAAGTGGATATTTCTTTCTAATAAAATAGGTAATCCAATCGATGTTATTAGATTTCCACAAACTTAGCGTGGTCTTCTGTTACACCTCCGTTATTTGATTGATGTTTCTTTATTGTATGGGGTGTGATGTGAATGTTACTCAGTTAACACTGATTGCTGGCATTAGCTGACTGGCCAAGCCTTTCTGAAATAACTGTGATTGTTTGACAATTGAGCAGGCAGTGATAGACGATTCTGGAGATCATATTACATTTGACTTATGACGTCATCATCATGGACAATCTATTGCTATCGCATGCCATTCATGTTAAACACTGCTTACATGCAAGCTTTAATTTGCATTAAAGCATGCCAAGTCACTAGTTGCGAGTTTAAGTAATTTCCTTAATCTTACACCTGGTGGATCATATTACAAAACACCCAGAATCCTCTGCTTCATAAAAGCAGCACGGATCTTGCATGGGTGTGGTATGATCTTGGTAAAACAGATTAACCATATTTACCACATCTGGGGTGGTTGGAGCAACTCCTCAAAACACATAAAACAGGATGCCACGTGCTCTCTTTAAGTTACGCCTGTTTAAACTTTACATACGATTTACAGCGACTTTATCTTGCTTGGTTTTGGTGTGCCTTGAACAAACCCACCCCATGGAGATTATCAAACCAAGTCGAGTAGGTAAACAGGTTTACATGCATGTCTTACTTATATTTAGGTAACTGAAAATATGCATGTAAACGGTTTGAAAATCTTTTATTAGCATAATGTTAACTAGATTAGTCTTGTGCTATATGGTCAACCTTACGAAAAATGCATTCTATAAATGAATTGACAAACACTGTTCAAATTGGAACTAGTTGCCATTTGATAAAATAAACTTCTACATGTACCCTACTCTCCGAACAAAAGAACGTTATCTGTTCTTCTAGATAAAATGCTCGATGTCACCTTCCTTTTTTCTGGCTCTGAATTGAGCTTCTTTGTAGCCATTTAGACATTTTTTTCAAGGCTGTCTTGTAGAAATTGGATTACGCTGATGGAACCAAACTCCTACCATCACTTACGATTGTGGATGGTTTATTGGAGGTCTTTCTGGCATTCATTACTGGGCTCCAATCTTAAGTCTTCTATAAGAGACAATTTAATGCTCCGTTATGTGGGGCATTCCCCCGGTTGCTTTGTTTGATGGCTGTTGTTGGATTGCAGTGACATATGATCAGACTTTTATGGGATGATTAAGTGATATGACAGCGTTTGAATAGTTCCCTGACTGTCTGTGCAATATTCCATGCAACAACTTCATTACTATGTCACGTATAGTTTTGATTGTGATGCACAAGAATAATGCCTTATTTTCGAATTATGTCTTGGCAATGAGCTCTTCCTATTCTTGGCGGATGTGTGCTGGTTTCTGACAACACGCCTTGTATTTTTAAAAAATGGGAGGGTGGATCCCAAAATCAATCGACCAGGTTGACATGTTTGTAAACTACCCAAGAAGGCTGTGGGAAGGACGATAATTCTTTGCTGCTGACTGAACAGTGTCAGAAACATGAAAAAGGCTGCAAAAAATGTGATAGCTAATAAGACAGTGTTCTCTTGGGAAGGCGTCTGAAGTGCTATCTTCTGACAAAGTAATGTTTTGCTAGAAAACTAAACCCCAAAGAAATGACAAGCTAAGCCTACATGAAGTCTGCCTCTTGTTGCTCGCATATGGTGAACTTGCTGTTATCGATGTCAGGTAGTTGTAATTGATTGACGTGAACTCAAGTTCAGCGAATTAGTTTACTGCGCAGATCAAAATTGAGTTTTAAATGACCGACATTTAGTTATTTTATGTCAAACTCGGCATCTTCACAGAAACTGGGACCAAATATAATCGCAATTTGAATATATAGAGAAAGCACTTGTTGGAATGCACACACATTGGATGTCCTTTTTTGTAATGGTATCGCGTATACTGTACCTCTGGTAGCAGCCCCACTATAGTATGTCCAACTGTAGGATGCATGGGATTGAAAATGAAGCTGCAAGCCCGATCGAATATACATGTAGATAATGTTTTAACACAACTGAAAGCAATCGAAGTCATTCATACATTTATTTGTTATGCTGAACTGAGGGCCTCATAAAAATGATTGTAATAATTGAAGTCTTTTCCCAAAAAACGTGGTAATCTAGAAGAATCCAATTTCGCCGATTTATTGAATTACATACTTGTTTCCTTACAACAATGATGTCTAAAACGACAAACTAACCAGCCTATCTTATTGTAGATGCTAATTTAAGCCATATTCCTGATCAATGTTATTTTCCCAAAAATCAGTAATTACAACGTAATTAAGGTGGGGTCTTCCGTTAGGTAATTCATTTCAAATTATAATAATAATAATAAAACATTTATTTTCTTACAAAGGAAAATTGTCAGTGATTGTTGAGATCAACTCAACTCTGAAACACAGCCAATTAATAAAATACGAATATATCGTGAATACAATCAAATAGGCTGATTGTTACCTTGTTGACCTGTACTGCCCCTTGATGTCGGCAATCATTGTGTACATGGTTGCAGGCATGGTTTGCCATCTTTCGGGGGTTAGAAGGTAGTTCAAATTCATATAAAAATATACACATTTGGAGCAGAGATTATTGATCTCCAAACTCAGTAGTTATGATAGGCCCGTTTCTGGGCCTATTTTCTTTAAATCGTCAACAAGTGTAACACATTCTGATTGTTGAAAAGAAATGTTTGCAAACTAATTTTGACATAATTCAACAAGTGCATCGAATGTGCCATTTTTCTAACTAAGGAAATGACTGAATGAATTTTTAACTCTCCATTTATTTATTTGACGACGGTATGTCATGATGTATCGAAATTTCAGTTTTCGAATGGGTTTGGTGTTTGCAGTAGACACCACACACCATTGCCCCAGGAGGCGCTGATACATTTCTCAGTTCTGCCTAGCATTATGCGCCGTTAAGGTTACTTAAGATAATTTAAGACCATTCCGCATGCCATCTTCTAAAAATTTGATGTAAAGCGAGACTAGTCGGGTTTGCAATATTGATTGCCTGCAGTTCTTAACTTGCAGGGAAATTGCGATAAAAAAGAGGCAGTGGGCTGCAAATTCGGTGGGAAGTGGCAGCATCATACATTAGGTTGCCATACACCCATGCGAAACTAAATCCACAACGCCATGGGGGGAGTTCTTGGCTTATGAATTTTGAAGAAGGGAAGGACCTACCATATATTGGATAATGCTTGGCGTTTTGGAAACATTAAGATCTGCGCATGCCTTACGGATATTTCTTTTTTTTTCTTTGCAAAACCCTTGAACTGCATTGAGTGTTTACTTTGAACTGCAGTTTAATGGTTTGTTCAAACAGAAATGCTGTATCTTAAATGATGTGCATTCTCGTTTAAGTGGATGCTCGTTTAAGTGGTTGTTTCTGTTGTTTTCTGAGTGGTCGTTTTATTTATTTATTTTTTTGAAAATGGGATTTTTTTTATGAGTGATCAGGTACTTTTTTCTTTGAAAGGATTGCTTTCTTCTTGTTGTTGATTGAATTGATTTTGATAGAAAAATAGGGTTTGTTTTTCTGGATGAACGAGGTCTAATTTTCTGGAAGGATGGTTTTCACTCGAATGATGGTTTGTTTTCTGTGATTTGTTGTCATTCAGGATCGTATGTGTTCAACACTTTTTTTAATGAATACGATTAGTTTTTATGTAAATTTAAGTTGTTTGGTGTTTAAAATGTATGTTTGGGTTTGTTGAATGTCCACAGCCTAATTTCATGAAACATGAGTGTGATGATTTGATGAATCTGAGGGATTACTTTAAGGAGTTGTTTTTTATGCATTCTCAGAATAAATGATGAGTAGGGAAATGCATTTGAAAGATGCTTGAAATAAACATAATTACACAATTGATATTCCATGCGTTATTGCACAACAAAGACAAAATATGCCAATAGGCATGGGTACATGTATATGGGTACATTATAACATGTAGCATATGTCGCATACAGTATGACGTATTCATAACCCTAATTTGTTTTTAATTTTTCTCAGAGCTGGCCTTTGTTTTCAGTATATGCAGATGACATATTTGATCTTATTTGAAAATGTTTTCACAAGGATATTAAGGCATGCTTTGAAAAAAACTAATCTTCGGTTTCGTGATTAAAGGTGTTTTTTTCTGTGTGGAAAAATTTTCATGTCATGTAAAGTTTAGATAAAGTAACGATATTTTTTTCTTTAAAATATGGTTTGTGTTTATGAGTGTGCACGATGGCTAACATGCCTGTACTTAGTTTTGCTCATGCTCCCACACTGATTCCCTTTGCCATATATTTTGGCGATGGGATCTGACATGTTGCTGCCATTTATTTTGCGAATGTGGTAAAACCTACTCCATTATTTCCCTTACTCAATTAAAAACGTCAACTGTGGGTCCATAGGCTGACTGTGGGGAAGGCAGGATTAGCATTAATGCCAGGGAACGCAGTGTGATTTATCATTTCTTACTCGATCTTATCCCGACTGAGTCGGAAACCCGAAATATTAATGCTCATGAAATACGCGAAATTCACGTTGTGTAACGTTAATGATATTCCTTCTGAGGCGTAAAACTGTTTGCTTCCCCGATGGAGTTAATGTCATCATTTAATCACTGTTGCTTCATGGGTGATGACATATCAGCGAGACTGGGACTTTCTTTTTTAATTTGCAGATTTCTTAATTAACCAAAATCTTTTCATAGAAACCACTGCTTTCCAAATCTGGAGTAATTACCAAAAATGCTAAAGTTGTGGTCATATTCACGTTTTGATATACATGTATATGATCGAATTCTCTTCCCATAGCTACCACTGATGTGGTACATTTGTCTTTAAACATAGCCATTGTCAGGATAGATGACGTTCGTTTTATCATGTTAACTAAT
This sequence comes from Cylindroiulus punctatus, assembly GCA_034695085.1. Classification (NCBI taxonomy): domain Eukaryota; kingdom Metazoa; phylum Arthropoda; class Diplopoda; order Julida; family Julidae; genus Cylindroiulus; species Cylindroiulus punctatus. The sequence continues at coordinate 7,047 of JAQFYZ010003738.1, read as the reverse complement.
TTTCGGAGTTCACACATGTGCTTGTGATGCTCATTAATTTTGTCCTGTAACTTTTTACAAGCGCTTATTTAGAAGTTTAAGAATACCTTTATTGAAAAAATGTGGTTTTGAATAAAGCTGATATTTGTTTTGGGTATCATCACCAGTTCGCAACCAATTTTGTTGCAGCCTGCTACAAAAACAAATTACCAAAAATGCAAGAGTTGTGGTCATATGCACATTTTGAGATATATTATCGAATTTTCTTCCCTTGGCTACCACTGATGTGGTACATTTGTTGTTAAACAAAGCCATTGTCAGAATAGATGACATTCGTTTTATCATGTTGACTAATTTTCAGAATTCAGACTTGTGCTTGTGATACATGCCCATTAATTTTTGTCCTGTAACTTTTTACAAGCGCTTATTTAGAAGTTTAAGAATACCTTTATTGAAAAAATGTGGTTTTGAAAAAAGCTGATATTTGTTTTGGGTATCAACACTAGTTTGCAACCAATTTTGTTGCAGCCTGCTCGTAAATTGCTTATCATTGCAAGCCTGCAACCATATGCAACAAATTTGAAATTGGCCTGTGTCAGCTCGTGTACAGCGAGATTTTTATATATAACAAGTTTAAAAGTTTTTGTTGTTCCCTCTGGTTCTGAGATCTTGATAATGTTTCACTGCCAAGCTAAAGCAAAAGGTTGCTTTTTACTTTACAAAAGTTACTGTGTTTACTTAGGTCTTATCCTACTTCGCCCGTAAATCGCCATAGATGGCGCTGGGAATTTGGGACGGTCCCTGTTGCAGGCTTGATTTGTGGGCGATGTTTCACAGTGATGGCAAGCGGATTTGATCCTTCGGCTCATCCGCTGCCGCGGCTTTTATGGCCGTCCCTCGCCGCTCGTTTTCGTCATATTTTTTGTGCGCAAACTGTCTTCTTCAGCAGATTTGGAGATGCTCAGGGAGGATAAGCTGATTCTGTGTGGCAAACGAGTAGTTTTATCACTGCTTTATTGGCATCATTACCTCGTGCGGGCGCTTTCTACGGAAGCCTCGAGGTGTCTCCAAATGCTGTCTGAGCTGCAGGTCCCTTGCATCCAGCAGATGCACTTGGTGGCTTATGCTTGTCGATACCATGGATGCTAGTGGATTTCTTTGCACCAACCTGACCTGGCTTGTCCACCCCCTGGTCCCTTCTCCGTTTTCGTTTTTGCCCCTGTAGCCAATGGCACGTAATCTGTTAGGGTCCTTATCGCCTGATAACGGATGTGTTGATGGACGCTTTTAGCTGTAAATTTTTGTTGTCAGACCCCTAAGACTTCCTCCATGGCCTTCTTCGAGATAGGCGGAAAAGACAGTTTTTCAAGAAATTGATAGCGGGGTGTGGGACTATGAAATGCCTGTATCTTTGATGGCATTTTTTATGGCGCTTATGGTAAAATTCAGCAAATCATGGCCTGAAAATGGCACGTGGAATTCACACCTCCACCAATTGGAATGCCTTTATTGCTGACAGTGAGTTGCTAAGCTGAGTTGAGCACTACCAATAATATCACTAAGAAATTCCAAAATAATTGGAGGCACGCAATCAATTAGGATTTCTTATTTAAATTAGTCTGCTTTAGGTCTTTCCCATCTTACCTAATAAACTAACATGTGCAATTTGGATGAAAATGTCCATGTGTTGAAACGATGTCAATTCAAGGAAATTACTAAGTTGGAGTAGTGGCATTGGATTATAAAGCCGTTTTGGAAGGCAAAAGTTGTGCTACAAAATGTTAAAATATCAAGTTGCAGTACCTTTGACTCAACACTGTTGTGTTGCGAAATTTTGTCCCTGTTGCGCTTCTGATTTGATGCATTTCTTTGTTAATTCTTATGTATTTAATTCAGACTGCTCTTGCATATTTTGCATGTTTGAATGTTAATACCATAGCAGTTTCCAGCAGTGTCTCCAAAAGCCCTCTGTGAGGTACTTGATGCAATGATACCTTTAGCTTAACTGCAGTGTCACCCTACTTACCATGTTAGATGCTGAATTTTAGCATAAACATCTCCAGACCTTGTTCATTTGCACGGCATCGCCAGATGCGGCAGTTGAACTCGGGTTTCGTCAATATTCATGTAGGCGAGGCATGATTGCGAATGTAATTCGATTTTATACCCAATTTCTCCAACTCCCCACAGACGACTTGCTGGCTGGGAAACGAGATGCGAATTTGCAATTAAATACGGCAGAGGCGTAGCTAGTTTGAATGTATTGGGAGTATAATTAGCCTGTGTTCTTGCAACGATAATTCGCCCATGTCATATGCTAACCGATCAATTACCTACTCGTTGGCCATGCTAAAGCCCAACCTTAGTTCTGAATATCTGTTTCTGCCAATCAATTCAATGCAGCTCATTACCTGCCATCAGCAATGATATGCAGAGATCAGCGAAGATATGACTTGTGTCAGCGGGGTGCAATAGTGCATAAATTCAAAGAAATTTTTCCTAGTAGCTTCTCTTTGTGACAATGTCTGATATTCATGTAGTTGTTTTTATTTTGAGTGTGTAATTGTGAATTACGTTGATAGACCACAAATTAATGCTGTACTTGGCGCCACATTTACAGCAATACTGTTGCAGTGTGCACAGGACAGTACCATATGTTTTGTGAAGTTTGAACTTAAATTGAAATTTATTTCGCTTGTGTCCAATAAGCAAAGTTACATTATTCTTATGCAAAAATGTAAAGAAACAAATCTTAATCTTAATCTGAAATTCAAGTAATTTAACATGAAGGAACCTGTATTAATTTTGACTTCTTTTTTCCAGCTCCCCCTGGTGGACTCAGGCCTACTGACTGGTCCGACACGGATGGAGGGGCCCCCAACCGACGCAATCGACCAATGAAACGCGAGGAGAGAAGGCACACTGTGGCCGGCGAAAATGTGGTCACCTTACCGCCGGTGCACAGCCGATCCATGGATCCGATTCGGGTGGAAGGACCGGTAAGACCCACTTTTCAACCATGTCTATTTTCGAAGCTGAGCGCCATCTATGGCCGGTTGGCTGAACAGGTTATCATTGGTCTGTGTCTTAAAGCAGTGGCGGATCCAGGGTGGGGTTTCAGGGGTCAGGACCCCGTTTGGCAAAATAGAAAATTTACACTAGATAGACTGGAACCAAAAACAAATAATTCATAATAGATAGAATGGTTAATAAATCGAAAAATTTTGCAAAAAAGTGAACTGATTTTGCAAAATGTTTGCAAAAAAATGCAAAAAGTCAGCAAACAAATGCAAAAAAGTAAACTGGTTTTGCAAAATTTTTGCAAAAAAAATGCAAAAAGTCAGCAAACAAATGTAAAAAAGTGAGCTGGTTTTGCAAATTTTTTGCAAAAAAAAATGCAAAAAAGTAAACTGGTTTTGCAAAATTTTTGCAAAAAAATGCAAAAAGTCAGCAAACAAATGTAAAAAAGTAAGCTGGTTTTGCAAAAAATTTTGCAAACAATGAACAGCTTTTGAAAAATGTTTTAAAACAAATACAAAAAATGAACTAGTTTTTGCAAATATTTTTTAAACATGTATATTTAAGCTTCCATATACATACATGTGCTCACTGCAGACTTGAAAGGGGTCATGTCATAAATCACCGTTTCGATTATATAATGGTAGAATTTTGGTGACGGACCCCGTTTGAAAAAAAAGCTGGATCCGCCCCTGTAAAGCTTGCTTGTCGATTTTACACCTAAGAAATTCCTTCATGGAACAAACTGGCTGGTATATAGTTGAAGAAAATTGATTGCAAAGTACTTGCAAACAGATTGCAATCACTACAAAGGGAGAAACCTATGAAATAACAAACCGTGGATGTTGCATTTACTGCATTTATGTGACCTATGTTTTGTCACAAACTTTGCCTATCAATGCAACAACAAATATGCTCTTATGGTAAAACCTGTTTTCAAATAGTTGGATAATGATTGCAAAGTTGTTGCAAGTGAGATAACGACCAATGCAAGGAGAACAAATGTAACTTAACAACAAATTGATGTTGAATTTAGGACACTTGGAGAAAATTGATTGCAAAGTAGTTGCAAACAGATTGCAACCACTACAAATAGAGAAACTTATGAAGTAACAAACCGTGGATGTTGCATTTACTGCATTTGCATTTATGTGGCCAATGTCTTGTCACAAAGCTTGCTTATCAGTGTGACAACAAAGATGCCCTTATGGTAAAACCTGTTTTCAAATAGTTGGATAATGATTGCAACGTTGTTGCAAGTGGAATAACGACCACTGCAAGGTGAAAAACTATTACTTAAGAACAAATGGATGCTACATTTAGTGCACTTATATCGCCTTTGTATGGTGAATCAATTCTGGTGAAGCTTGCTTATCAATGTGACCTAAGATATGCCGTTATGGAATACAAACTGGTTTAAAGGTAGTTGGAATACTGATTCATTGCAAAGTAGTTGCAAGAGATTGGAAACACGAAAAAGAGAAAACCTAAGGTAACTGATTGGATGTTGCACTTAGTGCAGACTTTATGAAAAATGGCGCTTTAGCCTTGCCTCAACTACACACACACATGATAAAGGGTGCCTATGTTAGTGTTATATACATGTAAATGCATAAGGTTTTGAGGTCTGGTGGGGAACACATCAAATTCAATTCTTTATTCAATGAAATGAATTTGAATGTCATAGTGCTTGCTATTCGTGTCACGATTTGTATGCATGATTTTTAAATATATTGCTAAATTTTGGTGGGATAGTGCGAGATCTTGCAGGAGTCATTAGCAGACATTTTCATTCCTAATTATCTTTCAAGCTTCCACTCTGTGAACACATCTGAGGTGTGACTTAGCCCAGTTTGAGTATGACTTGCACAAGGCCTAAAGCGACATTTGAATTTTTTTTTTTTTTTTTTTTTTTTTTTAAGATTACGATGTTTTTTGTTTGGAGAAGTTTTTTTCCCAGAAAAAGCTGATCGAAATGGTTTTTTTCTGAATCTTGGTTGAAACTTATGATTTTCAGTCTCATGGACTGGGGGCTTGATAAAATCCAATTGGAGCCGATTTGAGCAGATGATTCGTTTACTTCATCTTGCTTCAGTGAAATCTGTTCAATTTCGTTTTTTCCGATTTTTTTGATGAAATCGCCAGGATACACTGCATCTTGAGAAAATTGAAATTAACAATAGGTGCCCCTACTAACCGGTTGTAATTTCCGATTTTAAAAAAGTGCGCATAAGATGTTTGTCCATACATATTATGGTACAACCCCGAGCCAAAAGTCCTGCAACATACGTACATGCTTAATTACTAATAATATTTCACTTTGTAGACTATCCGCTGGAAACTGCTATAATTGAAAACATTTAAACTTGCAAAATATGCAACGGAAGTTTCATTGCTCTTGAAATCACTCATGGTCTGAATTAAATACATTCACAAAGAAATTTCATTAAATCAAAAATGTAATAGTAACAAAAATGTTGCTACACAACAATATTGAGACAAAAGTCCTGCATTTTGATCTTTCAATGTTGTGTAGCACCACTTTTGACTTCCAAAACAGCCTTAATCCAATGTGATTGATGCTATGAATGTGAATGTTAGTAGCTACTAACATTTTAGGGTTAACATTATTCCACACATAGTAGACATTTTCGTCCAAATTGCTTACTTCGAATGCCAAACATGTTCAATCTTTTCTCGTTTCCCAACATTTCTTTATTCAAACTATTGTGCGTAATTTGTAAAAAAGTATTGAGCTGCTGAGCATAACCAGTTTTTGGTTTCATTTTTTTATCCTTTTTTGATGAGCAGATCCGCCCTAATCCAACTGTTATTGCTAATGCAATGATAAATCCGACCGACCTGACACGGGAAATCCCTCGCAAAAATAATCGCCATTTTGCAAACGACTCGAAGGGTTTTATGCATCACACGTGATGGCAGGGAGAACACAAGCCCCACCCACATAAGTCTGCTAATCCAATTTGTATTTATTCAACCGCTTCAAAATCTAATTAATTTGTTATACGCTTGGCAGCCAGACTTATTCCTTTTTATATGCACTAGTTTCTTTGAAGAAATTCCACATGCAGATTGGATTAGCCATGCTACCAAGTTTTTGGCTGATAGGTATTTGAAAATGCGAAAATTACCTCAATTTTGCATCAGTCGTCTTTAAATGGATTTAAGCGTGTGCGGTGGCGCCACCTGCCAGCTATCTAAAGAGACTGAACTACTTATTGATTTTTTTGGGGATGGCATGCGATACAACTGAGGCTTTGATCATGAGCTATAGCATCCATTATTCATTAGCAGAACAACAACAATACTCTATCAAGCAGGAACAAGGATGTTGTGACGCCATTTTGATTTCAGACCAGATCTGATGCAGACGTTTTTGGAATGGATACTGCATGCCCCATGGGTGTGCACAACATCAGTAATTGGGCGAGCAACAGATGGCTGTTTTAGTGCAGACAGCTTGTTCAGATTGCTATCTCAGCATCTCTTGATGGCAGATTCAGCTCAACCTGTGAACACTGATAACATGGTGAAAACCGATATACCTCATGTGGGTGGATCTGATTAAAAATCCAATCAGTGTTAACTTTTATTAGACACGAGTTAGTTCCTGGTTAAGGTTCATGATTGAACATTGCAAACTATTGATCATGTCGATGGTAATGGCGTCGGTTTTTTCGCGCTATGTCCAGTCACTCAAAGCGAGCCCTTGGCGATCAATAAATAAGGACGGTTGTGGCAACTGCGATACGAGGATCAGATTTCGTAATCCAATCATCCAAATCTCAATTAAATACCATAACATTTACTGAAGAAGAAAATCGCTGAGAGCCATTGCTGGTTTGGCAGAAATCTCGTGGTCTGGAAACCTGACATCCACGAAGAAAACTTCATACGAATGTTTCATACAACATATGTAGTTTGATGTAGCCATGTACAGGACGTTGAAAGGGCTATAGTAGAAATACGAACTGATGGAACTGAAGGCCAGCCAATCAGAGAGGTGTCGCTTATCGATTAGGGATTCCT
>JAQFYZ010003737.1:0-12699 GCA_034695085.1 Cylindroiulus punctatus | reverse complement strand
TGACCTACATTTAGTTAGCATTCAAACTTCAGTTACCCATAATGCTCGAACAATGCGAAACATTCAAACTCATGAATAGGTTGGAAAAAAGATCACACCATGGTCCGGATCACACGTAGGGATCAAATCGGTTGTTTTGTTTACATTCGGTAATTTTCGTCGATCGTCAAACCACATAAAAATCGACGAAATCAGCGTTCGCTTTTATTACGGCGTTGTTCTGCCGAGCACGTGCTCGCTGTTTGTAAACGCCGAAACGGGCCAATGGGGAGGCGAGGTGGCCGTTCACGTGATCACTTTCCACCAATATCGGAATGTGTGCACGTGATTGTTGAAAGAATCGGCGTGTTCTACGTTCGTAAATTGCCAAAGCTTCATTTCTATACATCGTTCGTGTCGGTTGTGGATGTTTCTTCGCGAATTGACGAAAATTGATTGTGATTCATGTTTATCAAACATTCGGGCGCATGTCTCATCGTGATACAGTAGTGCACCTAGTAGCTGGCGGGTGAGTGAAAAACTATTTATTGAATTTAGCCAGACTAGGGGTAGCATCATTTTCCGCTATGGAAAATCACCGACGTTCTGGGCAGGAAAATTTGAAAAAAAAAATTAAACCAGGTTATTTTTAGCGTTGTTGGTTATAAGGCGTGAAAACACACGCATGAAGGTGCTGCGCATAATTTATAAGACGATCTTAGCGCATGCGAGCTGAAACTTAAGCCTAACCTAGCGTGATACGTAGTGACAAACGAACAAAAAAAACAAGTCGAATCTATTCGAAGCAGTTGATCGCAGACCGGTTTTGTCGTTTCGTTTGTTTTAAATCGTGTGATTAACCGCATAACATCCCGGTTCGTGCTAAAAATAGGTTGCCACCTGTCTATGTGCGGAAAATGCGTTGTGTTGACCCTAGATTCAACTTCGTTCGGCATACTTTTTCGGCCTTGCGAATAATGCGCAGTTACGTGCTGTTTACAGTACCGGTATATACAATTGTATATTTCGCACCCTCGAATCAGAAGTGACATACCACAAAAGTGTTGTTTACAGAACTGAGTGGAAGCAATTCAGTTTGGAAATCGTTTTGTAATATTTTCACCCTCGTTTCAGAAGTGACACATCAGTCAATCCTATGAAAACTATGGAATTCCAAAATGTGTAGTTTTCAGAAGATGTAATTTCGTCATAAATTTGACATTGGCGATTTTTGAGCTGTGTCCCTGCTGACACGAGAGTGCGATGTGGTGCTTGTCAAAACCAAGAAAGGCCATTTAATTTATGTGATAACATACCAGGTGTAACCTTTTGACATCTGGATAAATGGTAGAAGTAACCTGTAGACAAAGCTCAAAATAGAACAGTGTTCTTCTAAAATGGACAAAGGACTGGAGGATAGGAGCATGCATGAGCTAGGCAATAGATATGGGGAAGCACTCGTATTGAATGAAAATCATGTGCTTCTTCAACATGTCTTGAAATCCATGTGTTGATGCTGGTGGGTGAATAGTCGCGCGGGAAGAGCAAACGAAACGCACGCCAAATATAGATTTAAGGATGTTGACAGTTGTCCACGACGTATCCCCCCTTGCCCAGCCTCCATGTAGTTCAAGGGTGTAATGGTTTTTACCCACCCCTGTCCTAATTCCTGGATAGGCTGAGCTGCGTACTCGTTGGCCAGCACGTAACCGACGATGGCCTACGTGACTGCTTCAGCATACAGCTGGGATGGGGGAGATGAACCCAACCAAAACGAGTTCCGTTCACACTCAAAACACGTGAAATAAATGTATTTGGGACTGCTGTTGATGTTATTTTCTTATTTCATGGTCGTGTTGTTGTCATTCATTAATAGCAGGGGTTGGCAGTTGTTTACATCAAAGAGTTCTTAATTAGACCATAAAATTAAAGATAGTTCATTGCATAATGTGTGCTTTTTGGTTATTGGTCACGACATTAGAACAGCAGTGGGGTGACAATGGTGAACAATATTATTGTTGAAAGTGAAAAACACTGATTGGCTGAAGGTAATTAAGAGCAGTAACCTTTGACCTGGCGTCGATCAGTAAAGAAAAATTTTTAATTTGCAGATTCAGTTTCATTGCAATTTGTTTACTGTATATCATTGATAATTATTGCATTCAGTTTTATTCGTATATAACGTATAAATTCAAACAGTTAACCAGTACCAGAACAATCTGCATCATTCATTCTTTTTACTCCACATGTCTCGTATTCCGTCTTATGATAAATCTAAAGTTCTAAACTGCGAGATTTATCTGGGAAAGTAGATTCCCGATTTGAATTTCAATCTCAGCAAAATAGTTGTCGTGCATGGTTTTGATTGTTGAACAGTTATCCCATCGATCCATCAGCACAATCAATCTATTTAAACCTATAGCAAAAATCGTGCTAAAAATGGATTGATTGTGCTGGTAGATTGAGGAATCTGTTCCGGGACCCATCTTTTATTTCTTAATTAAATTGATTTCCTAACTTAGGCCTATCCTTGTTATCCCTGTACTCTCCTGTATTGGGCAAAAATAATTTCATACATTTTAAAAATAAGGTACATTTGCAGAATGTGGGGTATAATATGGAATAGAATAAAATTAATTGCAAACCACTGATCATTGTCATCTTCTCAATTTCTTTATAGCGCTGGTGGCACGGCTGGTGCAATTGTGACCTGTCCACTGGAAGTGGTGAAAACCCGTCTCCAATCTTCTGTCGCAACATTCCATACTCAGCACCACCATGTCTACGTGCCATCTCTTGCTGCTAGTGTGCAGTCCCAACCCAGACTGCAGATCAGCACTTGTTCAGCTGCTTTTAGGTCGCCCGAACTTTTAGCACTTCCTGATGCTAACTGTAACGTTAGCCGACACACGTCAATTGGAATCTGGAAATGTTTGAGGTGAGACAATTTGAGACTTCACATTTATGGCAAGCTGTAGTTAGCTGGGTGAGGGGATAATGGTGTTTATATCCACTGCTGTTGAAACTTAACAGCGTCCAGAAAATTGATATGATTAAGCACAAACTTGCAGCATCATTGGAACGTTTTCTGTAATTTTTAAATGATGAATTGATCGATCTGACATTGTACTTACCAAAATGTGTCAATAGTAGGCCTATATGCTCGTATTCTGAACAGCACCTTTATTCAACCTTTATTCAATTGAGCAGTTGGGGGCCCTGCACGTTTTCTTTGCATTATTAGAGAATCTTTCAGAAACCCCTAGCAATCATCAGAGAAGCACCAGTCATTGACTTGCAAATGCTGCTGCTATTAGTGAGGGCTACCTGGAAATTTGGAAAACTACCAGAGCAAAGGTCTGCAAATTTTTGTTGCAGATTATATGCTAGCAACCTTGAATTGTTTCATGCCACTGGCAGGCCAAAAAAATGATGATTAGACGATGGGTCTTCATAATCATTTAAGCTTCCCTCAGGTGTATCTAGGATAGACCCATACCCTGTATTGCATTGAAATCATGGACAGTGACATTGCGTAGCAGTTAAGCATAACAGAAGAAATGGTTTCTTTGTTGACCAACAACGGAGAAAGTTTACCACAGAATTATGACAGGTCTGATATCATCAGTGTTTTATATACATGTAAATGCTTAAAATAGCTGCACTGATTTTATCTTTTCATCAAAGTTTAAAATTTTCTAAATTTACAACTGTAAACAAGTGAATTTCAAGTGCATAATTTAGTGGATTTTTCTGTATATCGTGTTTGATTCAAACTTAACTATCCACAAGGGCGTTATTGGCTAATTGCCATGTATTAACATTTGATCACGATAACGCCTTTGTACAAGCTGCCATGCACGCTTTCGAATTGATTCCATCACTATTCAGTTTTTGGATTTTGTTTGACTGGAGTTTTCCATGCTGTTAATGTATACAGAAGCCATGCAAGGTGAAGCTGATTGCCTCCAAATGTTTTAAGGAAAGGAAATGAAACTCAGTTGTAAGGGTTTTTAGTTAGCACACTGTTTGTCGCCCTGGTTTATGTTAGACCTACCAGTAGAGAAAATCTTCCAGGTTTGAGTTTTTCAAAGGACTCCTTATATTTTCATTAAAAATTGGAAATAAGACTGCAATCGTTATATTTTATCAGCTTGTTGTCTTCCGAGTTAGGTACATGTCATGATTTCTTTTCTTCTTATGTATAGACTTGTGGCGCCAGAAATAATTGTATGACGTGAATGTTTAATCTGGTTTATTCCGTTTTACTCTCAAACTTAATTGTTGTTGCGTTTTTGACCTTTGAATTAATTTCAGTAGTAAATGTATCATAAACTTTAACCCACTAACTGCGATCTTTTCCCTACTTGAGGTGGATTACATCCAATCCCCCCTTTGTTTAATGACACAGTAACGTTGATTGATAGTTTATTGATACTAGCACGCCCCGTCTGCGTGATCAGGGAAAAATATTCTGTGCTATACAAGTATCCTGTACATAGCCAATATTTTATTACAAACATCTCTAATTTCGGTACATCATGTAACCATCAAGTTGGAAATGGAAGACCCGTGACAATCTCCAACTGATTCACAAAAACAAGCAACTACACTGTATTTAATATTGCGAATTGTCGATAATGTAAATAACATAAACTTTCTTTCTATGCTGTAGGGAGTTGTTTGTGTTGTCAGGGAGGATTCTTAACTCATTTTTTAATTAATTTTATTTCAGGTATATTATCGAAACTGAAGGAACAAAAGCTTTATTTAAAGGTCTTGCACCAAACTTAATTGGGGTGATGCCTTCAAGGTAAATAAACAACGTCTATTTATAGATATTTTTGAGTTTGAGCAGTTGGGCTAGTCTGCTGTAAATAAGATAAAAAATGAAACGTAATCTATATTTACTACAACTGTATTTATATTTAGATATATTTACGCAGTTCCCCAGTTATTAGTTTTTGCTTTGATGTATCATGAAATTGTTAGTATGCCACCAAAAGTATTCAGGTGTGGTTACCTCAACCACATAGAAAATACGTTGTGTGCTGGGTGGGCCTACGTTTGCTCTTAAGTTTTCTTCCAAGAGGTTTATTCTGTTTAATTAGAGATTGTTTGAGGGCTGCATAATTGTAACCCAATAGTTAATTTGATAGCCTATCATCTTTTATCTTGTACTTGGCCATGAATCTTTGCTACATTGTTGTGGCTGTGTCCTTCCTTGATTTATCAATAATAACTAGCTTATTCCTAAATTGATAACCTTCGTGAGTTACGCAAAAAATGATTAATGAGGTGTATTTATTAAAAACCTGTTTTAATCCCTGAAAATCTTATTTCACTATGCTCGTGATCGGCAATTTGCCCTCATTAACTGTACAAGTGTTTTCTACACCTGATCATATTATATCTGTCCAAATTGGGTAGATTCACGTTTTGTTGAGAATCTGGATTATCATGCATATCCCCAGTATAACTTATCAGCTGTGCATTCATAAGGCTAAATTGAGCATACCAGTAGAATTACTAGTTGAAATTTTTTTTCTTTTGGCTGTTTACAAAACTGCAGTTCACTTATTTTGTCTGGCATTAATCCACATCTGAATGTACAAAAATATATTTTATATCTTGGCATGCTGGTTTTATGATAATCATGCTGGCGCCTGCCATTGCAGTGTCGCTCTCAGGTGCTGGCACTTTATTAACGTATCCATGTCGTCCGTAGACACTTTTCATGGTGGTTGTTCAATTGGCTGCAAGCCAAGCTTAAATTTATGTAAATGTTGGCTGGGATCGGAAACACCTAGAAGGAATGTTTTTGCGTCTTGTATACTGTAGTTCTATTCTGGGCTGGCAACCATCTTCATCAGCTACTCTTTTAAGCCTAGCTGCTTCATTTTTTAGTATGGTTGACAGGCTGCCAAACATAGGTGTTTGGAGGAAGCCATTATTTACGCATTTGCCACTATTCGAGGATTGTTTCCATAACCTAATGGTCAGCATGACTTTCTTTGTGCTGTTAGTAATGATAATCTGCGAGGACCTCATTGATCAAAAGTACATCAGCCAACCTCTTACTACTTCCAAGTTGACATCAGGTTACTCACATTTTGGTCCATGAACAAGAATTTGTATTTCCCTATAGTAAAAATAACTTAACGTTATTTCTGTTATGTGTAGTTTTTTATGTGATACATTTACTTGGGATCTTTGCCCATGGTATTTATGCCCCTGCCCTCCTCTCCCTTTTTTGCTCTCAAGTGTGCTTTTTTGATCCTAACCAATTTATTGAGATTAATTTTTCCTCCTTCACTTTTTATAGGGCTATCTATTTCTGCACTTATTCCAATGCCAAATCGTTTCTTAATCAGCAACTGACGCCAGAAACTTCTTTCGTTCACATGTGCTCTGCTGTTTGCGCAGGTAAATCAATTGAGTTTAATAGCCTAAGTAGTTGTTAGCTTTACCAGAAAATGTATGCAAGTCCATTTGCAGTATATATTTAATAATCCTGGCGCCATTAATTATATTGCTAAATCTACTAATTATTGCTTTATGCTGGTGAATGGTCTTAGTTTAGACTGCATAAAATAAGGACAATAAGCGTTTCCTTTTACAGTACCATGCTCCCTCAACCTACATGTAGCTAATTGCTAGGTAAACATTACAAGATAATAATAAATTAATGATAATGTTGTACATGTAATTCAAAATTCCAATTTTGATACATGTATAACGTTAAAACGTAGTACTCTCAGCAACCATGGAGCACTTCTTATCAGTGTGCTTTCCGTTTTGCGAAAGATTATATTGTACATGTATTACAATATAGAATTTTTTTGCCAATTAAGGGCAATTGATTTTGTCTTGGTATTGACCACTGACTTTAATCCATTGCAAAGGGGGCTGGTTACCACCGTAGTGATTTTCATGTCTGTTACATGTGCTTGAAATCATCAATGAAAGATACGCAGAGGAAAGATGTGTATACTTTTCTCTTTTATAAATTGTTCCTTGTGAATTAAACCCTTTGGTGCAAAGCATTGTCAACATTCGATGTGCAAACAGTTTTTGATTAGTTTTTCTATTTTAACGAACATGTTGGCTTATGTCCAAGATAAGCTTCAGCACAACTGCTGAGATTAAACACTCCAGAATTTCAAATGCCCAACAACGTGTTATTTTTGGCGGCCAATAAAGTAAACAGTAAAACTGCACTTATAACACCTGAAGGTCTACCTGCTTTTATGGCGATGTGCTGATTAGGGGCAGGGCTATCATCGCCAGGGATTAGTTGGATTTCGAAATCCATCATTATTTTTTTGACTTTTTTTTTTTTTTTTTGAGTGTAGGTTCTGACACATGCCTCCTGCCTTGTCCCCATAAAATGTCTTTATCTGCTGAGGTCATCACAGGCCGACTAAAGCTGACTAGGTTTCTGAACCCAGATTATTGACTCGCGAAATAAGCTCGGATCCCCTGCTTTGTTGTTGATGTTTTTTACAAGGTGACTGGGCTATAATCGTTGTCTTGTTTTGACGAGCATTTTATTCTTAAATTTCTTCTTCAGTGAACATAACTTCAGTGATTCGTAACTTGAAACAGAGCTTGTTGAAAATACATTGTATTTAGGTTATAAAGGTGCACTACTTTTTTTGAAATGTTTGCGACAAGCTAGGCTGAGTAGCAGGGTATTATCTGTTGAATGTTGTTTTTGCATATGACCGAAATGGATCTGAGCATAGGCAGGTTGCTTTCCAGCATCCTTCTGGAAATAATTATAAGGAATCTGGTTAGTGGGATTGCTATGGAGCACTTCTCTCCGAACTGCTTCATTGGTTCTCGTGAAAATGGGCACAATATTGGCGAGGTGATGTCAGAATTAAGGTACAGGATTAAGTTGAAATCATCAGTTGGTCTTTTATTGTGGACTCGTGCAGGTGTTCCCAATGGGCAGTATCAATTAACTCCTACATTTAAAAAAGCTTTCTATGAACATGCTCTCCGCACTCGTCTTTTTTACTTTCGTGACCTCAAGAAATTTTGATTCTTTCATACAAACTTGATGCTAGTTTTCTCAATATTGCTGCATTTGTTTGTTGAGAACTACTCATTAATGTCTACTTAATTATTGCTTTGTTAGGCTTTTCTGCGTGTACTGCCACCAATCCAATTTGGTTTGTTAAGACTAGGCTTCAGTTAGATCAAAGGTAAGGAAACGGATGTCTACATTTTAAATTCTTGATTTGAATTTAGGAACATCGTCAAAATATTATGTTATAAATCTTGTCACCTGTTTGTTGTCCATCGTTTAGGAAAAATGGAAGCTTGACAGCTTTTCAGTGCGTTAGGGACATCTACAGGACTAAGGGACTCGTTGGATTCTACAAGGGAATCACTGCCTCCTATTTTGGTATATCCGAGACAGTTGTTCATTTTGTCATTTACGAAGCCATCAAGGCGAAACTTCGAGATTGTCGCAATGCTGACTACAGTGACGGACAACATGGTCGAGATTATGCCGAATTCATGTTAGCTGGTGCCACTTCCAAGACATGTGCTTCCTTTTTGGCCTATCCTCATGGTACGTAGCCTATTTATTTACCTCAAAACTAAAAAAGATATTTAAAAAAATTGATTGCAAACCGGTTTAATGCAGTCCTGTGTCCGTCCATACTAACCTTTTCAGTACTGGGTATCATCTGTTTCAAATGATTTAATTGTTGCACTCTGCATCCTCCTGAAAAAAACGCAATATAAAAAGGGTTCATGACACTATTTTTACAGTAAATGTGATAACTTGCATTCAATTTTGTACATGTACATGGCAACATATAATAACCTTCTTCCTATTAATGTGAATACAATTTTTAAAATTTGTCCAAACAAGGTATCGGAAAGACATGTTAAAACAATATTTGTCCAAAAGTAAATATTTTAGTGGGGAGTTTTTAGGTTTAGATTCAATAGCATTTGCCTGTAGGCTTGCATGAATTAATGAAGATATTTGAGGAGAGTATATTATTTATATAGCTTTCATACATCTGCGTTAATTCTTTTCTGATATTGTAGTGGCCTTCACATCCGAACTTATTTTTGGATGTTTGCCAGAGAGCCATGCAATACTGCTAATATTAATGAGTTTGCCATTGCTGATCCCCATGCACCTAAGACATTATTGAATAAGTAATACGATGAGCGTGACCTAAATCGTACATATATTTATATCCTTTAACTAATATTAAATTGAACGATCTGCATACTATTCGTAAACGTGCCCATGACTGCCGCTTATCTAAAATTTGTCACAATTATTTGCAGTTAAGTCTTCAGTTTGGCTTGTTGCTATTTGGAATTTCACGTCAGAGATGTGTTCAACCAGATTCTCAAAATTTCTATTATTTAAAGCTGTTGTTTTTCTCTGTTTTATAGAAGTGGCCAGGACTAGGTTACGACAAGAAGGCGATAAGTACCGAAGGTTTTGGCAGACAATATTTCTCGTGTTTCGTGAAGAGGGGCACAGGGGCTTGTATCGTGGCCTGGGGACACAACTGGTGAGGCAGATTCCAAACACTGCCATTATGATGGCTACCTACGAAGCAGTGGTCTATTTCTTGGGTAGTTCATCCAGTGGTCTTCATACCAACCACAATACAAACAGTCAAGTAGATGTGGAATATTGTTACACCGAAGACGAATCTCATGTGCACGGCGATTGAAATCGCTGGTTATTGCACAAGCCAAAGAGGTATTATTTGATGAAGCCAGCTCTCTATGACTGGCCTGAATCAGCCCAGTGGCAGGGTTTGTCTGATAGGCAGCGATATTCGTAAGGGTTTCATGCACTACTCGTGCCCCGTGACAACTAGATGGAATCATCTTTTGAGCTCAACATTCATTGGGCAGTCTCTTATCGTTGCTGTAATAAATAAGTGCTGTGTATGGTATTGTCGTGGGTGATGACCCGAGGATTTCCTCTTGCCTACTTTAAAATCTTAAATTATTTTTTGTCTGCATCAGCAGATATTGGCCCCATTATATCAGAGGTGCTCGTTAGGTCGCATATTTTGCAATGCTTTTTAATGCTAAATTTCATTTATGCAACAGTTAGTGTCTGACATTGTTGCATGACCAGGAAGTATGTTGAACTCCAATATACAACTCATATTATCCCTTAGGAAATCTTGGGCAAAATTGGGAAACGTGTTGTCTCGCAATCTCGGCATGTTTTCTCTCCTGTAAATGCTGGAAACTTTGAATTACGGAGAAGTATCTATGTATACTGTAACTAGTTTAAAGGTTTGCACCATTAGCTTATGCTGGTGATAGAAATTACTATTAAAATCTGTTTTAATCCCCAGGTGAAATTTTTAGGCTAATGGTGCAATTGGCCAGTAATGTAAATTTTCTAAAAGAAGTATTTCCAAAAATATAAAGCTCTTCAACAGCGTCAATATAATGCCATGGAAATGTAATTGATATATATTAAATTATTGGAAGTTTGTTCAATTTATTTCATTGATTTATGGTTTCTTTAATTTCAGATTAAATTTGTTGTAGTTACAGTATATACATGTACAATTTATGTTTTCCCAGTAAGTAGTTCTTTATTTAAGACTAATTACAAAATCCAATCTCAAATACAAATTTCAAGCAGGTCCTTAAATGTTCATTTATTCTCTGATGATAACTGCTATACTAAATTTTAATTACAGACTAGTCGCATTATTTTGAAAGTATCATCTCTTCATTTCAAGTACTTTAACATATTTCCAAATTTGGAGTTGAAATTTTTTGAGTTCTATTGGATTTGTGGATTTTGCGTGTTGCTGCATTCTGAAATGCTATGTGCATGTAGCTCGCCCATGTATCCACCGTAAATGTAAAAATCCACGACAAAATTAAGTTTGACATTTGCATGAAATATTGAATTGATCTGTTATTATTTTAATGAATGGCTTTTGCCAATATTTGCTCTCTTAAGCGTTGAATTTATGCATTTTATAGAAAGACCTTAGTTTTTGTACATAAAATGTCAAGTTTGAGTTTGCGTAACATGTATTTGATCGTTCTGAAATCAAAAGTAAAGGTATTCTCTGATAAATTCATTTAAAATTATAAGTTTTGCTGAATAGAAGTGCATTACGGGTGCATTGCAGTTTTTAAGTTTGTGTGATAAAAGACTTCGTTATCACATACAGAATGTGGGAATTAATTCTCAGCTCATGCATTTTAGAAGGCGACGACAATGCCAACCTGTACATGATATTTAAAGTATGTTCTCACGGAATTAGACACGCTCGATGAGGAGGTTATCTGTAAATACTGTCATAATTAGCGAGTCGATATAGAGAGGCAATATAACCACTGTATACGTATGCGACTGCAAAAATAACATCTTTGCAACGCTACTTGAATTATGTATTTTGTAATGAAAACGAAAATTAAATGAGATTTTTGCATATCCTGAGTGGCGTTACTTCAATTAGTTTCCATTGACACTAAAATAGTTCTACTTCCCGATTCTGAAAATCGTCTCAGTAAAACTAATTTCACCTCGTCATACTGGTGTTATTACAATGGAGCATAATTGGAATTGATAGGGTAGTGTATTTGTGTAGGAATAAACTTCGTAAGGAGAAGTAGCACAAAATCACGCATACATGCATTGTGTTTTCTGAATCACACGGAAACTTTGAAAGAAAATAACCGCAATTTTAATACGTAGTATAAACAATACAGTAATACAAAACGCAAAGTTTTTGGGCACTTTATAGTGGTCTTTTGCACCATGCTCTGTTCCGTACCATGCTTAAATATTCCCGCCTCTAAAGGCACGTGCACCAGAGCGCCCCCTAGCAAGCATGACTCGCGTGAGGCGAGCTTTTCGAGGCGTTCTGGTTTCAAACAACGAGGTGAGTTCGATATTTTCGGAATTTAATTGCATTTGCAAATTGAGAAGTATGTTAGAAAGTGTCTGACATAAAAGTAAGACTGCACAGACACTTAATATCGTTATGGTTTCCTTCAAGATTCTTACCGAATTCCCTTAACGTTGGAGCAGTACATGTGTAACCTGGGTGGCCTTCGAAAATGAAAACAGAGTTAGTCCCTCGCGACGTAGGGGACATTTTGCCCTTTTCTGTGGCTACTTGCGACCATTTGGAAAAACCTGGACGAAGGGAAGTATCTGAAACTACATATGGACACGTTTTCAAAGGTGAAAGCCATCACTTGTTTAAGTCGCAATTACCAAATAATGTAGTATACATGTATAGTACACTTGAAATGCACGGTCTATAGGTTTATGGACCTACATGTACGAAGTTTGGCAAAGGTTGTTAAAGGTTGTATTTGTTTTAGATGGCTTGCTGGCCTGGCTAGCTAACGGAGCGTCTCTAGAGGTTGTTTCTACCAGAAACGGTGAGCGGCATGGCTCATGGGAGTTTGGCGTCGACCATCCAGAGGCTGCTTCTATAAAGATAACATGCGTGGCTGAAGTCAAGGAAAGCCAGGGCAGCAGAATGGTTGTCGGTCTTGACAATGGTAGAAATGGTGGCTTAGTGTGTATATTGAACATCAACGCATCGAAAATAGTGAAAGTTATCGCAGTTCCACAAAAGGTAAATAATTGTATGCGAAGCTACCGGTCGGCCCTTTCTGGGCCTGTAGCCTGAAATGCAGAATGCTGGCACCCGTTAGTTGACCCAGTACCAG
>JAQFYZ010003736.1:0-12700 GCA_034695085.1 Cylindroiulus punctatus | reverse complement strand
AATACTAGACTTAGTTAATCGCAAACTGGCGATTGGATTCTATTGGTCGGCGCTTTCAGCCCAGTTCCATCACTTCGCGGTTCTACTATAGATGTGCGGTGCATTTTTCTTAATGGAATTGCGCCTAAACGGGGCATACTTTCCGGGAACTGATTAGGCATAGAAAGAATTAAACAAGTATGCATAAATAGCGGAACGATTTGAATTTGGCACTGCTTCAACAGTGCAGACGTCGGCCAGCAACATCACCTACCGATGTGTAGATGGGGTCCCTAGCATTTAGTTGATTGACGTTTCGTTGGTTGACTACTCGTGGGACACCCCGCAGTGGGTTGAAGGCCAAAGACCGTTTATTAATTGGGCAGTTCATCCCCACGCCGGATTTAATTGCAGTTTCTGCAACAGCTTATTTTAGCATCGGTGATGTGACGACACCTTGTTCTTCTGAAAATGGCTTTTCACGGCGTATATAGGAGCTACGTCTGATTAAATGCTTTAACTGTTTTCGACGTCACCGCCATCTGCTTCCTGCGCCATGGCGCTCCGGCATAAATCTGCTTCGGCTTCTTTCTGTTTTTATAATGCATTCGACATTATCTATAAATCACGCCGGGGTCCTCTCATGACTCATTTAAGGCCCAGTTTCTGCTACATTAACTTAGGTTTGTAAATGCACAACCACGTATCCACATTGCTGCAGGTTCATCGCAGTGGAGAGATAAACGAGCAGATTTAGGACCAGCCCAGCCATGGATTTTTGATTTAACTTCGAGATTGAAGCTTTTCCCCGTACCATCCACGCTCAAATGAATAACGCTTTTAAAGTTTGGATCATCAAACTTCTGCAAAAATATGACGCTCGTTAAATTGCCTTAACCCCGCTTTATTCCGCGCCGTACTAAACACGGGCTTAGTGGACCAATGATTGGATGGCTTTACATAATTTTATTCTCATTTCGATGGCGTATAAATTCAAAAGTTCAGGTTATGGCCCATACGGAGAGTGTAAATTTATTTCATGCTCGCTTCGGGCATGATTGAGCGAGCGGAAAATAATGGCCCATTTCCCAGCAAATAAGGCCCTTTTGAAAAATCGGAGCCTTTTTAGCACAGATCAAATGAAAATGGCAATCGCTGCAACTATATTCCGTGGACAGCCTTCCACATTAGCTATAGACGGCTTTGCTTAGCGAACCAACTTTTTGCCAATATGATATCCGCCAATTTGAGAAAGTTTTATGAACGAAGTGAGATGGATCAAAAGGGCGTAGAAACAAATGTAATTCGTGGTAATGTTCAGTCGATTGGCCACCAAAATGACGTCACTATAGGTAGTCATTGAGGTGATAACGCGGTTAACAGCCCAATCAAACACCTACTGATCATGTGTCTCAATTAAGATGGGAAAACTTTTCAACCTCGAGTCGACATAGGATCAGTATACCCTTATCTAATCGAGTCGTGCGTGTAAACCTATTTTACCACCTTTACTTGATTTGGTAGCAGTATTGATGAGGTTTGGAACTTTATAATTTAGCGGAAATGTTGTTATCTAAAACGATCATCTTTGTGGCATGTCACCGACGAATTTTGCATATTTATTTGTATTTCGCAGCATTCTCCCTCATTTTGTTGTAATTTTTTTTAAACTTTCTTAAATTTGATTGGCATGTCATTCTAATGTTCTTTTTTATTTTGTTCGCTGCAACTTCTCTGACCCCATACCCCAGGTGAATTGAAATGAATCAATGCACGTCGAAACTTTTTGAAATTAGCATACGCATTTAAAGTTACTATTCCAGGGACTTTATTTAAGGTGTGTTAAAGCTCGCGTGTAAACATAGCGTACGTTTGGCTGTCCACGCGAATTCGGCATGCACGAAACGTCCTTAAAATACGAATAGCGTGGACTGAGTCGTATCGTCCATTATTTATGGAATCATTTCTTTCCATAAAACACCAATCCTTTTTTCTCAAATGCATCATGGCTTATGCATGCGGATTGTAATGGCGTGCCATAATGATGCCGGTCATGTCCCAAAGCCATTTGATTGAGCGCGCACCATTTTTGCATCTTAAATTTGTTATTGGCGAGAAATAAAGTCGATAAGAGGACGTATTGGCACTTGGGAAGGAGCAATAAATCCGCCATGTTTATTCGAATAAGTTCTTCGCTGCTCTAATCTTGGCGATAGTTGCCCGGTGACTATTTATCTTAAATTCCAAACGCAATTCACGCAGGATGTTTTTTGCCCAACTTCCAAATCCCGTCCTTGATCAGTGCCTGCTTTGTTAATTCGACGTTCTTTCATTGTCATGGCTTTTTTTTTCTTTTTGCTTAATCAAACATTGTGGAAGAGTTAATCCCCACCAAACATGGAGCTATCCTAGAAGGGAATCACGTGATCCACACATTAGAGAAATGTTAGGCAACTGTCTCCAAACCTCTTGTCCAAAATGGAAACTTCATATTCACTTTATAATAAAAATGAATTTCCCTTTTCCCTCGGTTAAGAGTGAGGGAAACGAGGTTGCTTATCTAATGCACTTAATTCTCTTGCCCACCAACTCACTGGTCATCTTCAGTTTGTCCAATATGGAACTTGAATTTCAATTAACTTTTCGAGCATGAATCTTGCAGAAATGCGTTTCTTGGTTTGACGTCATTGGTACAAACTCGGTGTAATCGTGATGTAGGGATCGTCGTTGCCAGTATTTTCTACTTGATTCCTTAATTCCCTTATATTATAAATTAGATCAACTTCGAAGATAGATGCTCGAGTTTTATTTCCGTCAAAGGGAGAGTACTATATCACGGTTAAAAGTGGTCGCATGGAAATGTCACGTCTCTATAAAGATAGGGCAGCAATGAATGATTCCGATTCTCCTAAAACTGCATCATTTTTATTCCATTCATATATCAAGCTCATCATTAATTCGAAAAATGGTTGTCAATTTTAAACAAAACTGAAAAAAGCCGTGAGCCCGCAACGTTTCTTGTACTTTGACAAATGGCTTTTCAGCCTCACTTTTAACCCAGTCTGCTTTATTATTTCAAATTCTTAACATCTTCCCAGAAGACTGCGATGTTATCGCGGGCGTGCTGCTAGTAAATAAAAGGCATCCACGAAATGCATTGTTGCAGCTTATCTGTATTTCTGCCTCGCTTTAAATCCGTGGTAATGACTGGTTTATATCAGTGGGGCTACCCCATTTGGATTCACCAATGTTTGAATCAGTTTCATTATACGTGTATGTAAATTGGGATATGGTGCGGTGTAACAGTATTAGTTCATGTAAGAGATTGATGACTAAACGTGTTTCTCATATTTCGATACCAAGTATAAATTTCGGCAGCAAAACCAGACAATTTTAATAAGTTGTTCACGATATGGACTTGTATGAACTGTCTGCTCTGTTGAAACACCTCAAACGCGTTACTTCTGTTTTAAAAAATAAATATATTTACAAATTCTGACAAAAAAAAATATTATGAAACGTGAAATTCATCGACATTTTGAATGATGACCATTGTTTATTTATAAAAATAAGGCAAAACTTTTACCCATGAAACCATGTGACCTTCGTAAGCTGGTAAAACCTTCACATTCAGGATAAATGTATAAAAAGCAGTATCGAGCCCAAATGTGCACATTTCAATGTATGCTTATTTGCACGTTTAAGCTAAACTAACATAAACTGTATTTTCTTTATTTAGCTGCACATCCGTCAGGCAATGACTAACACAAGTCCACTTGCATATCTTGCCTATGCTGGAGCCATTCACGAGATGGAAGAGACAATTATTTCTTCACTATTTGGAAGGTATGCATAAATTATGAAATTATTTGTCATATACACAATTAGACAGAAATCTTACTACCACTGAATTACTTATACGAGCGTTAGGTGTGGCTTTTGTATCATGTGGAGGTCGTTCACGACAAATGCTGTAGTTAGTATAGAAATATTGTTCTCATTGTGGATGATGTGGGTGTAGTTGCGCCACTGTGTAAGTGGTATGGATGGAGATGGTGGAGAGATTGTGTACGAAGTTTGTCTATAAGTAATTTATTAATAATGAATCGCTTCCTGAATGCATAATGACAACAGCACTGTGCATGCCCATATCTGAAGCATGTTATCCTAGGGCCGCTTTGAATTTCATGCAGATATGAATAGGACGCCTAAAAGGATACGTAGCGCCATCTGACGCCATGCATGCAACACATCCATCCCCTGCCTCCCCCATCCCCCCCGACTCTTGCTTCCAATGCTAATGCTTGGCTGTTAGAAGCAGCAAAACTCAAAAAGTGTATGAAATGGAGTGTTACAAAAGAGTGTCCCAAAAATCGATTTAAGGAAGGCCGCAAAAGATGACAAATGATGTACGTGTGTGCGCCTCCTGCTAGTGACAGCCATGAGACAACAACGAATAACGCCTAGAAAGGGAGAAATACCCTCTTTACAGCACGACCTCCGTTTTTGGGCACCCACTCGGGGCAGGCGGACCAAATGTCCCTAGACATCATCACCTTGCATCTAATCAGTTAGTGCTGCGCCTCTGATATAGCATAATTTGGCAAAAATCCCAGCTTGTTTCCATGACGTCCAGTGCCTGATATTCTATATATGAGATGTTAGAAATCTTAGTATGACTTTAAAAAATCCTTGACCTGAGATGGTAGTAGAAGTCGCCAAACTGTATGGTCACCAGGTGATCCATTAAACTTTATCTTCCAAAATCGATGTAATTAACCATCACAGCGAGCAATGGCTTGTCCGCACTCCTCACGGTATACTTATTGGTAATTTGGTCGGATTTGGAGCACCAAATGGGGCTGGCATCTATAATTTGATGTCATTTTTCAAGTCGACTTTTGTGGCGCCCACCTTTGGGAGGTTGAGCTGCAGTCCTCGAAAACCTAGCAATCATGTCGGCCCCCACCCCCTTAACAGCGAGAAGATCTTTGCCACCATTTTGAAAAAGACCACATTGTCAGAGCGAGATCTTGATATAAAAATTCCAAGAATTTAAAATATTTTTTTATTTGGGCAAACTCAAAGAGTGGCGAGCCGAGGCATTGTTGAGCGGCACTCATTCAATTGCCGTCATGACAGAGGCATTGAAAAGTTAAATAAATGAACGAAAAGGAATTTAGCGAATTGAAAGCCGGAAAATTGGATGTCCTGGAACATAGGCCGAGGCAAACCGAAATCAAGGCTTTATTGAAAAATCAAATTGATGCCGCTGTATTGCAGTCAAATCACGATGACACTTGTTACCAGACAAAGCACTAAAATCAATGCCAAGGCATCACGAAGCTGTACGTTGGTCATACAGTTGGTCTAGCCTTGGTCAAACCCGAGTAGAAATTTCATTGTAGATATCATTTCGTTAAACAAGCAACAGTGAGTGGGATCACGAGTGTCAAAAAGATAAACTTCATTTGTCTAATGCCATCGTTTGGAGAAAAAACGTGTATTATTTAGAAGGTCGACACTGTATTCCCAGTCCGGCTCTTTGAAATTTCACGAAAGACATTTTTGTTAAAAAATAGAAAACTGCCTGTATTATTTAAAGATCAAACTCGGTATTCCCAAAGCAGCATTTTAAGGTCCATCAACGACTTCCTGGGATATACTTCGTTACACACTGCTCCAAAAAACGTGAGGCATATCTGCTGGCGTTACCTGGCGGATGTGCAGCTAAATAACATTAGTATGCTCTTATGTTTGTACAGAAAAAATCTAGTCAGGTGTCATTCTTGTATACTATACAAATGGTTGAAATTTTCATCGTGTGTGCACATTTAGAGAAATCTAATCTAATTTAAAATTCACTAACCTAACTATGTGCGTGTGATATTTAGCTGCCAATAACAGCCAGGCAAACACTGCATGCCAAATATGACAGTATGCACAAAACAAACTTTAGAAATTAAAATAAAAAATCTAATACGGTGGTGTCACAACCACTTGTTTTCGAAAATGTTTTTTCGTCTACCATGGAAAAATTCACTCAAAAATATAAGATTTTTGGGGGCAATGCTTACGAATTTAGACAGTGAAGACCAACAATTATACAAGTACTCTTTCGAAAGTACGCGACTGACTGAGTTGGAAAAAACTAGTGGATCAGTTCAACACGTTTGGTAAATCGATATTAAAAATGCGAGGGAGCACGTCGTGTTTTGCCAAATTAGAGCAAAGCCCCGCTTAAAATGCCCACGTTGTACGAGCTATACCTCTTCCTTTTTAGCCGATTTCGGCAGTTTTTGTCAGCCTGAGTGTTTTTTTCCTCCCTCACTTTCTCTTCAATTTCGCCAACTGAGGATTGTTATCTTCGTTCCGTTGTAAGAATGAAAATCAAGCAGACGGATTTTTTTTGTTGAGGCCAATACTGATAACGAAATTCTCCCTCATACTTTGGCGCGATAAGAGTGACGCTTTGCCTCTCACTCTGATATCTGTTATTGTGGGGAAACCATTTCAGAAACTTGCCAGTGCACAGCTCTGGGTACAAACCTTGCAATCCGCATAATGTGCCTGCCATTTTGCTCGGGCAAAATGCCTTATTTCGCTGCCAGTTTCATTGACCGCTTTGGTTAGCCTATGACCGAGACATTCTCGATGATCACAATTAACTTAAATACTTGCACAGGCAAGAAATGCAACTAAATTAAAAAGAATCTTTATGACTGCTAACGTGCTTTACTGTGGTTAATTGATACTGGCTCACAATGATGTTCGGATAAATCAGTTTATACCGGTAGCAATGTCCGGATAAAGTATTTATACTCGAGCTATTTTTATTTCTTGGTTGATCTAGAAGACCGGTTTATGAGTAGTTTTATTGTACAAAAATTGGAAAGATTCCAGTCAATTGAACAAGCATCCGATCATTACAAAGATGCCGAAATATCAAGTAATGCACTTACGCGGCCAGCTATAAATCAAATAAATTCAGCCACCATTTTTTTTAACCAAAAATGGTTACTAAAACATCAAGCTTAAGAGCTTATAAACTCCATGAATCGATATCAGTATTAGTCCTTTTATGACATCAATCCATGGGCATAAACTACAATAATGTCCCACTCAAAATGTGCTTATCAAATGTCAAAATCTTGCATTCTACGTGTGTAAAATGCAAGAAAGGCACCTGTCCTTGATAACCTAACTAATCCAACGATGCTGTTTCTTTATATAGCTGCTCGTCCACCAGGCAATCACAACCACCTTACGAGCCGCCATTAAGTAATGCTCAGTTTCTCATAGTGGTTACGGTGATTTTACAGCAATACTGCATATATAATCATATTAGGTAAAGACAATACTTTCCAGAGCTACTATGCACAAATTCATAGCTGCGGTCAAAGCACAGCAGCTCCAAGGCGGCCCCACTAAGCGGATTCTGTCGCATGGTTTATCTCTGTATGGGACGCATAGGCTGCTGTTCTGAGGGAGAATGGGAATTGTAACACAAAGGACTAACTTTTAACGGATGGAGTGAAAAGGGAATTGAAACGGAACAAAACTTAAGCCCGGAAATCTAACCAAGATTCAGTAATACAATCACTCCTATGGCTTATCTAACAAAAAAGTCGACGTTTTTGCCTCCCCTCGCTTTCCCTTCTCCTATCTTTGCAATGCCTATTTCTGAAGTCATAAAAGTGACAACAGGGTTAACTGTGACAATCAACGGATTGGCGATAACTCGCTTTATTAGTAAGCCTCATTCTGTCGCCGAAAATCTATTGCTGGTAATCTCCCATGTTTCGATCACTTCCTATTCATTTTCGACCGTCCATTCACAGCCAACCCTTTATTCTGGACCACTTTTAGGCAGATTAATATCGCCAAGTTTTTCAGCAGTGTGTCAAACGAAGCCTATAGTGCTCTCTGAATTCGCCTTTTACCATATTTGCAATTATAATGTTGTAGTTGGAAGGGTATTAAAGCTCACACAGCGCTAAAAGTTGGACTGTACCCCATTTTGAGTGTGCATATGTCACTAGTCGATGTTGCTATCATCGAGGAAAGCTATCACTTATTCCTTTGGAGGATACAAAAATCGGTGTTATTTTTATTTGGGGGGAGGAGGAGGGGGTTCCATTTACTGAAAATGCGTACATCGATAATTCGAAATCGAAAGTGTGAGATTAAAAGGATTATTGTTGGTGTTATTAAGGTAATTGCGTTTTTGGTTTGTCCAAGTTAGGTTGTACCCAAAAAACACATAAAGTGGAGATAAAACAGCATTAAGATATGGCTCATAGAGTGTAGTTCCATACATTTCAATGGGACTGGTTGTGCATTACATCAGCAGAAGTGCTTGTTGATAACTTGTAGGGCAACAGTTGTCTACATGTAGGGTTTGAATATGCGTAATTTGCGCTCATTTGGAGCAGGGCTTAATCCGAAGCTAAAAAAGCTTCATAAATTGATATCTTTCATATGGGAATTCAGACCACTTCAGATGCCATGAGATGGTGCAGTCATCTAAACGCCCACCACAATTAAACTGACAAAAATAGTAACAGGATCTCCCAATGACGAGCACATTGGGCCGTTTTCGGTGATTTAAGTTACCTTTTTTAATAAGGAAAAATGGACGTGGAATTGGATAGTGGAAAAGGCAAGCAGTCACTTTATTGGCAATTGCTCGGTATTCAACGCTTGTGTGGCGGGTGGTATTTCCTATAAGCTGTTATTGGGTAGCCAATAATCCCCATCGTGTGTATCCTGGCAGCATTTCAGGCTTGATATATATTTCTTGAGTGCCGTTTGATGACACTATCAGTGTCAGGATCACTGGGACATTGTTTTCAAATGAACGAAGTTTATTTTTTCCGATTCTTTTCTCATTTTCTCGTTTCCGAAGCAGATTTGGTGAAAATGGTTTCCGCTATTGGGAGGTTAATTTGGAGAAGGCTCGTAAAACTTTCGCTTGCATCTTGGACGAGCTGGTGGTATAACGCACAGCCAGAGAAACCTGGTTTTCAGCCACCAAGCACGTCATTAGAGTACAGTTAATAACTCGTTTCACTAAAAAAAATGTACGAGCGGATATTCTTATACAGGATTTACCCGCAAACATGTGTTTATTGCTAAACGTCTATTGATTTTCTTTATTTCTTCTAGTGAAATAAAACTAAATTATTCAATTCATATGGATTCGTAGGCAAATAAATGATTTGCTATACAGCATTTCGCTTTACAGCTAACTTTCCTATAAAAGAGGCAAAGGAGCGTTTCGGAATCCTCAGATGATGCTACAATACTTGAACGTCCCCTTATGATAAACTTGCCTCGTATTAAGATTTCAACCAATGATGTACATGTTCTTCAAAACAGCTTGGTTTTAACACTTAGTGGGTACACGGTATGCTTCACAAGTGCAAAATTATATGTATATCAACCCTACTTACCGTATCTAGTATACAGGAATGACCTGTCACAGCTGACTAATTTTATCCCATTTTATGCTTTGTTCTTGTGTTTAACTTAACTAGCTGTACTCGCCTAAAAACTCAATTCCATAATTTAGCTGCCCAACAGCGAGGCAACACAACCAGCCTGCGAGCCATCAACAGATGCCCACTTCCTGTTGCGGTCTATATGGTCTACGGTGTTCCAGGGCATATTCCGAAGTACAGACAGGTCAGTTGAGCAAGGGGCGTTTGAAAAAGCGTGCATTTCCAATGTCAAAAATGTCCATGGCGTGCTCCCCGCTAGCAACTCTTATCTAATCTCGCAAACTTTTTTGCACAAAACATGCAGCGAAACCCTGTTAGCACATTTTGCATGAATAATTCGCTACCCTGACAAGGTTCGGTCCCTTCCAGGCCCAGATAGCATCGCGCAACAGGCACCTGATGCCAATGAAATGTGGGTCAATACTCGGCAATCTATGCATGCGGCCCTTGCGAGTGTGCGTGGAGATAATATGGGCAAATGGAAATGGGGGACGTAAACAAGCAAGGGGGGGAGGGTCCTTTGGCCAAATCCACGCTGGGGCAGTGAGTGGCGTGTGCCGTGCCACGCTCCAGCATCGATTCCCACAACCCCTTGATATGGGGCGATTCAATGAACTCTTTGCATCACATACATTTCAATTGGCCGACTTGCTTTTGTTGCCTTCTGACTCGGAGGATGAGAGCCCTGTGGCGAATCCACTCCAGGAAAACAGCTAACTGCTCCAGCTAGTGGACCAATATTGAAAATCGAAAGATGAGGTTCCATGGAGCCTTCCGTTTATGAATTGCATATGTGGATCCCAGTAAATGAAACAGCCAAATGGGAAAAATGATGGTATCGTTACATACCAGGGGCAAAAACTGGTCACAGAACAGCCTGCAAACTGCTGGTAAATTGGCAGTAAACTGGTGGTAGTTGCTACTGCCATCGCTTGACTTTCATTCAGCTATGTGACATGTGAAGAAGTCATATTGGCTTGATGGATTTCCCTAAAATTTTTAATTTTTCAAAATTTTCACTTTTCCCCGACTATCCATGTCTTTCCAGCATGAATGACAATTCCAAGTTTTCCATGTCTTGCACATCACTTATTTCTTACAATATTGTCAACTCCAAACTCAAAGGCATTTGAGTTTGTTCTCACTTCAGCATTATTTCGATACTTGAAAGCAAACGCTCAGCCGAACATTGCTGATCAGAAAATACATGGATGTGAAATCTAAATGCAGTGTGTATCTGTAAGAAAATGTTCACGAAATTCAAATGTAAATGGACAAACCAAATAACTTGATTTTAACTGATTTCCAACCAGAGTGCATTGTGTGCACTATGAAACAAGCCACTGAAATCCCTCTGAAAAATCCCCATTAATTTTCACAATGATTTTGTCCACGCCACCAGCCCTCGTCCCTTGACCAGCCATCGATCGAGTTCTTATTGCCTATTTTCGAGTAGTTGAACTATTGAATTTTTCTAATAAGCCCACATATGCAAACACGAGTGGTTCCACGAGAGCGTCCCCTCACAAAAGGTCCTCGACGGTCCCCTCGTCATTCGCCGAAGGTTTTTTTTTCTAGTACTGACAATACATGGTCTGCCTGCCCCCATGGCTGGAGGCCCATTGAACACGTCTTCTGGCTGAGCACATCGTACAATCGTAGCTGGGTATTACCTCTCCACAAATCCACTTGTGGATCTCGTCTTAATTCCCCTCCTCATCATTCTGCCACATCCTTATTCCTTCGTTTCGAAATTATGTGCATTTAATTAGGACGACGTGGAGGACGGAAGTCGGCTTTATGTGGCATCTTCAGATGAGAAAGGGGCCCCGAGCAGGGCTGAATGGCAATTGGAGCAAAAGTAGATTAATTCGGCAGCAGTGCGGGTGTCTCAAATGACAAGTCATTGTGCCAACAGGAGGTGCAATTATTGAGGATGCAATGATCATGAAACGCACAATGCAAAAGGTGGTTGTGATACAGGAGGGGAAGGAATACACGCTCAAATTGCTTCTTCCCCTTCCTCTTCTTCTGCTTCTTGGGATAAGATGCAATCGAAGTCCAATGGCAACGACCAGGTAAACGTGGTGACAGCGTTGACACAAATGTCCCTGTAACGAAGTCGATGCACCTGGTAATTAATTGCACGCATAATGCAAGCTCCTGTTTGCAGTGACACGCAGTAGTACGACAGTAATTATAGTGAGCATTATAGAGAGCATTATGAGCAGTATAGTGAGCATTGACATCGATGGACTTAACGGACCTGCCAATATCAATTGCCAGCAACATTTATTGGCGCTCACATTTCTGACTCACCCTGTATAATGGGCAAAAGTGCGTGAACATGACTGTATTTCATACTGAGGCAGCTTGCCATGCACGTGACGTGAAAATACTACACTTATTTGCAACTACTGCGTATACAGTCAAATAAAGAACTATACACTGTAAGGTGGAATTGTATAATATTGTAATATGTAATTGAATTCGTATCAGTAAACAAATAAGCACCACCAGTGCATCGCGTTAATAAGAAAAATAAATATTGAAGAAATCAATGCATGACAGTAGTTGATAATAATTATTGTGAGCATTGACTTCAATGGACTTGCATGTACATTACCTGCTACTGTATGCCACTGAAAATTTTGAGTAACATTTATTGGGGCACGCATTTCTGACTCACCCTGTACGTGGATAAATGAATGTTTCACATTTAGTCAGCACGCCACGCACGTGAATGAAACGGGAAAGCAAAATACAGGTACTGTATAGCTTTGAATGATTTTGAAACATGTACCAATACTATGATTCAAATTAAATGAAACGATTATTATAGCTGCACCCACACCTGTGAAGTTGAAAACTGCTCAATATCGAAAAAACTTTCAGCGCTACATGTACATGTACCTGTGGATATGTTGTGTGCCCAAAAATGGAAGTTTGATTTCATGGAAAAACTATCATGGGTAAAAACGGAGGTGACGTCACGTTCGCCCATGTCTGACCTTGAAGACTGTCGGCCAGACGCAATGTTTAATTAATGAATTGCATTTTGGGTAATCAGATGCCTCTGCGGAACTAACATTATTTATTTAATGTGAAATCCGTTATAAACTGTCCTTTTTCCTACATTTCAAATTTGTAAGGCAATTAAATTTTCTTTTCTTTTCTACTACATGCATAATAATTAATCAGCGCATAATATTCGAAAA
>JAQFYZ010003735.1:0-12703 GCA_034695085.1 Cylindroiulus punctatus | reverse complement strand
TGTGCGCAGTTTAGTTGTCGAAAGTGTACTGTGAAACCCAGCCTTGATAGGCACAGGGCCGCACATGCAGTTTATTGATTCTTCCTTGAGCACTCCGTAGGAAACAGGTGAACCAATCAAATCAAACAACAGTGATTTTGCTGGAGTAGTGTTACAGCTGTACAGGGTGCCTTACTATCGACGTTTTAAAGCACTTTCTACTCTAGCCGTGAGTAAATTTTTTTCGAAAAGGGGGCGGTGAGTAATTTTTTTTCCGGAAAGGGGGCGGTGAGTAATTTTTTTTTCGAAAAGGGGGCGGTAGGCCAAAATAGGTTGGGAAACACTGATCTATAGGTATAAACTCTATACAAGTTATAGGTGATCTACATGGCCATGTGCATGCACTTTATAAAACCAAAATATAAATTTAAACAACGATATTTTGAAAGCGATATAAAGTTCCTAATGCACAGTGTATATGTAGATGATTCATGCAATTTTTTTGCGTGTGCAAAAAAAGGATAAAACTTTGTTGTGCCCAAAATAATGACTTCTACAGAAACTGGGGTCGCAAATACTGTAATTGCAATAACAACATTTAGTATAACTACTGTTTGGCGCAAAGCATTTATGCACACACAGTGTATGTTCTTTTGTAATGGTACTGGTACTGGTACTGTAGACATGCACAGTACAGGACCTCTGGTCGTAACATAATAACTATGGTCCTGCCAAGGTTTAATTGTTCAATACAGGCAGTTGAAAATGATGTTGTACACCCGCTTGAATTGTTTTATTTAAAACAATAAAAAACAGTTTAAGTTGTACATGCATGCAATTATTATACTCTAATGAGACATGTACAATGACACACTATATGTAGCGATGATAGTCAGCTTTGCTACACTACCTACTGTATCTGTAGTACAAACCCCACATTAACCTATACTGATTATTGATAATTTTTTTTATGTCATACATGTTGTTTTTCTGGTCTTGAAATTGTATCCGTCAGTGGACAAATTATAGATCCTATTGCCTTTGACAGCTTTAGAAACTTGATGATGGTTTTTAAGAGCCTGCTTGCTTTTTTTTTGCTCTGCGGCTATTTGGTGTCTAACGTGTTTCAAATTGACCACTTAGCCCAGTCTTTCTTCTAGTTAATAACATTGCATCAGCTGTTTTTCTTCCCATTTGTTGCTGAACAGCGATAATGGAGCTGCCCAATCACTTTGCTTTTAAATGGCTTTTCAAACTCCACCGATGGCACCAATTATGAAGCCAGCACTTGACACAAGCACATGAATCAGTAAATATGTGCCTCGGGGTTACTGTTAATGTAGCGGCAATTGTTAATGTAGGAGCAGATAATTGTATCCATGAAATTTGCATATAAATTGAGTTAGAAATATTTACCAAAGCGATATTCTACAACAATATCGAGTAGTAAAGACTACGCTGTGTATCGTTACATTTTATCATATGTTGAGGTAACTAACTATTCGCCCGGAAGAAATGGTTGTCCATACTAAAATAATAAACAGTGATATACTGTATTTACTAATGTTTGTGTAGTGATGTTCTGTATATAATACACCATACACGGTCATATGAACTATAAATTATCCTTAGCAATTATTTTTATTATTGCGACGAATAAAGCTTTGCATTCATAAAGCTCTTGGATAACTTGAAGCTGTTAAGATTAACGTTGGAAATTACCCAGTGAGATTAAGCTATTCTTAATTTCATTTAATTAATCAAAATAAATTTGCATTAAGGACCATTTGTTGTTTATGCTTGGCCCGTGTAAATATTTATAGTGGCTACTTACAATTTATTTATTATTATTAATTATTAATTACAAAATATTAATAACAAAAAGTTATATTTCAGTGCGCCCTAAATTTAGAGCTGTGTTATCCTATGATTTATGATGACATGGACTTTCCCTTTAAAGCTTGCTACTTGCTATATGTAAATATAAAATGCTTAAACATGTATGCTGTAAGCAAGGCATTTAATCTTGTCATGGTTACCGTCAATTTAGGCTACAGTTGTGCTAATGGATGTCTGCTGGATCACAAATTGTCTGCACAACCAAGGAATAAATTGCAATCAATAAAAAGTGTTATAGCAATTAGGCCACATTTTTTATAAGAAGTGCTAATGATGTAGTTTATGGAGCTCACGAATGTTTACATAGAGGCGCACATTTCACACGAGCGAACATATATACAGTATACTTGAAAATATAATTTCGCTTAAATGTACCTGTATTACAAGTTGTGAAACTCGTATTAATAATCGGGTGTTATATGATGCACCAAGATTAACAACCAGTGGTAACTGAATACTGATAATATCGTTAAACTAAGGATGTTTCAAATTGTTGCCATTGCTTCATATACTCATCATATACAATGTACAGAAGATGCACAAATTGTATGCGCTCGATGTACATATATATACTTTAAGTTTTAATAAGTAGCCAATCGTAATTAACAGAAATTTAGGTCACGTTTGGCTCAATTTTTAACTTTAGTCATTTGTGTAGCTTTTACAGGAATTATATCTTCTTGGCGATGTTTTCGTTACTTTTTGCCATATCTTCGAGTTTTACAGTAATTTTAATATTATCTGGAGTTTTATTATCCAGGGCGAACGACAGTGTCCAACTAGCCAATGTAGAGAATCTACACGTATTGGGGCTTTGCTGTTATAAATAAATCAACTGTTATAAATCGAATCGTGTTACATGTATATGCAATTTCAAATTTCCATTGACTTCATGAAACATTCCTGTCAATTGTCCGGTTTTACACGCCATAGTACATGTATATAGTGTATGTTGTGACTTTTGAGGCTTTATTGTTATATGATTGATGGTTTATTGGATATGGGCATTCTCCCCACCAGGAATAATTTGGTGTATAATAATTGCGAATGCCTTTAAGTGTCACACACAATGGCCAATGGTAGTGACAATTTAAGGCATGCATTAAATGAATTGCATTCTCTGCGTGCATGACTTGGAATGACACGACACCATCGTGCGATTTCACATTTCCTCATGTATATTCCTGCAGCTGACAATAAAATGAGGTTTTTACTCCATGAAACACCATTGACCTTTCAGCAGAAATGTGACCACGGTATATACATGTACATGATGTTGGCATTTTCCGAATTCCCTAATTTCATTTAACGTTGTTCTACTCTATTCTTCGAATCAAAATAACAGGCTTTGTTCCCTGTTTGACGGTAAAAAACACTTCTCATAGACGTTCTCTCAACATTCAGTTTGCCTATCCATTTTGTACCATTGGATATAATTCAATGTTTACAGATTTTGTGGTATCTATTAATAATTCATTCATTATGTTTTTTCAACAAATTACGTGGGTCTACACATTTAATATGTAAGGACACTGTGGGCGAAATATTTGGGATTGGATTTTTTGTCATCGCAATCATCGATTTTTTCGTAGGAAAACCTACACTTTTTGGAATAAGAATAAGGACGGTGAAGTAGTGCTAATGGCTCTTATTCGTATGTCGTTGCACGTGATATAATGCGTAATATCAACACCTTTGAAATCACTTCTGATTTATCTTTCAGCAGACAGCAACGTTTCTTGTGCTTCACTCACAAACTATTTTCGAATGCAATTGTGGACCTATACTTTTATCATACGAGCTAATTAGGAGAATGTAAAATTCGCAAAGTGGTTGGCTGAAATCCTTACACAAATTACTGTTCAGGAAAACACGCCCACCCATAACCGATAAAATTTCATGGTTCATGTTGTAAACGGCAAAAATGTGTATGTCACGAGTAATGTTTTTGCTCTCATTTTAGAGACAGCAATGTTTGTCATATATTATATCAATGACCGCTCAATATAGAAAGCCAAGATGACACACGCTTTTACAACACGCGTATACCTCTTCAACGATTTTAGAGAACGAACACGTGTGATGAACATTTAATGTCAAACAACATTACCCAAATTCTAATCATTATACGACATAAGCTCGCACTGTATATTACGAAAATTGGTATTTTCCTATATTATGTAGCTGTTCACTGCCCCCGTTCATTCCCTTTTGCTTTATTTTTCCTTTCTGATTGCCATCCACTTTCCATGAATTCTTTGCCAAATCATTAGCAATCACTTATAACGTCAGTGTTAGCAGTGATTGCTATCCTTTAGGGGCAAATGTATTTGCGATAAACATAAATCGTGATTTCACGAACTAGTTGAATATTTACAAACCTTATATCGGAGATGGTAAAATGTTGATACTTACTTCTATCAGAAATAATCATTGTGATTGAAAATTTTACATTTGCCTAACAGTTTTTTTTTCGCATGTCTTGTGTCAGGTTCACAGACTTTTGATTTGGTTATATAATTTAGCACATCATCGTTCAATTAAATAAGTTAACGTTGAAATCAACGAAAATTAAAAAACTCAAAGGAAATATAATAAACAAATTCTTGTTTGTGCTGTAATTTAAACTGTCTTTGTGTATTCTTTCTTGCATTTTTAATAAACGTTCAAAATTTAAAAAAGTTTGAATATCAGCGACATATGCGAAAAAATTAATGGACATGTTAGTGGTTATAATTTTTACATTACAACAACGAACATCTTTTTTTAGAAATAACATAACGTTCTCTGTAATAGCTTCGCTAGCCAATCCAATGTTCACAAGTTTCCTTACGGAAAGTACTAAACTCACATTCCGATAATCAAAACATTGTCGTGTATAGTGTCTGTCTAATATATAGTTAATTATTA
This sequence comes from Cylindroiulus punctatus, assembly GCA_034695085.1. Taxonomy (NCBI): domain Eukaryota; kingdom Metazoa; phylum Arthropoda; class Diplopoda; order Julida; family Julidae; genus Cylindroiulus; species Cylindroiulus punctatus. Next base: position 7,915 of record JAQFYZ010003735.1, on the reverse strand, counting down.
ATTCCGCTCTTCCTCTTATTATAATTTCCATTTTATTATAAGTCATAGAAGCGAAATACGCTTAAGACTCAGATGAAAAAAACTAATCCATTTAGTCTCTCATCTCTTATAAGCTCATTACTGTTATTTACTTTAGCTATTTTAATAGGATGTTCAAATTTGCATTGATTCCTGTTAAACTCCCTAAGGAGCCGGTTGTTAATTACTGACTGTAATTACTGGAAGCTGAAAGTAATTGTGCAGCTTATATAAAATATTAGACCCTGGAGGCAAGGCTTACAGGATTTTTACTATAAGTAATGTGTTTAATGTTCATTAATGAATTACACATTTTCACTTTTCTCTGACGTGCTCCTGTCTTTCTTATTAGCTACTTTAGTGAAAAATCACAAAGGAGAGCTTAAATTTGCATGCATTAACCAAATACAACTAATGGTTTTCATCCATTAACACTTAAGTATTTTGAGATTGGAGCTGATTCAATAAGGCTACAATCATCACCCAAGGTGATGGTAAAGTTCTACCCTCAATACACAAATTAATTTTTAAAAATTTATTAACTGCAAGGACTGGAATTCCGAAAATAGGTAGGAGAGCAAACATTTTTCATGTTATGTATTTGGATCACGGAAATGCAATGGAATCGAAAATGTAGTTTATACAATGAAAGGCCCAACATATTTTCTGGTACAGTTTATCATGATATCAAATTACCTATCAATGTGAAGTGCAATATCAAATAAATATTTATTTTAGAATGGATTTCTACACTGTAGAAAATCATCTTAAGATTGCTTGCGGTTAGCATTGGTTGGTGATTTGGTTACATGATATCAGTGGGCCAGTGGCCATCTTGAGGGTTTCCTACGTAGATGCCATTTTCGATTCTAGTCGCTGCAAAGAGATTAAAGCGCTGAATGCCAGCACGCCTTGTGAACCAAATATGTGAAATTAAAAAAAAAAATCTAGTAAACCTTAGTTCTGAAACCTTTTACTAAATTTGTTCCATGTAACTAACAATTTCGTTAAAATTTATATTTGTAGGAGTTTTATGATTACCCACTAGCATTCTGATGAAAATGTTAAATATGAACTAGCAAACATGTGGTGCATGATGACCTATACATGTATGTCAACTTTAATATTTAAATGTTTGAGGTTGGATTTTTTGTTTATGTATGGTAATGTTTCCAGATGTCCCCAGCTGTCATTATTTTAATAAGTTTTCAATGTATTTACAACAAACAATTATGTTAAGTATTCGCTAAACAATATGCGAACGTTTTACGACCTTAAAACACAGCAATATCTACATGAATGTACTGTAATTTAAATACAGTATGCCTAATTATTTACAAGCCTTTTTTAATATTTCACAAGTTGTGCAATTTAACCGTAAATTGTGTATTTAATTTTTTTCTTTTAGTAGCTTATATTCAAGTTAATGGTAATAATGTCGATGCCAATATATGGTATGCAATTGTCCAGCAAATTAACTGAATAATGTTTTATTGATGGTCAATGAATAAAACACTTTACCGATTATAGATTTTCATTGGTTTGGTCAATACGAAGTGCAGAAGCCCAAACGTGAATTTCAAATTCAGTCATAATTAGTCTTATAAATAAACAATTAATGGGAAATTGCATGAATTTTTCGTGAAATTATTGCTGTTTGTGAGTGTAAGCAGAATGTAAAATGTGTGTAAAACATCGCAGTTGGTCGAAAAGGGTGCTCAAGATAATTACATAGTTGGGTGCGGAAAACTGGACTAAAAGCTAATAAAATTGACCAATCTCATGAGCGGGTTTCTCACGAATACAGTGGGCGGCATATGCCAGTTTCCTCTATAATATGTTTAATATAGTAACAACTAGATAAAATCTGCTTTCATTGTTAAATAAAGTGACATGAGGACTCCTGAAAGCCTATTGTGCTTGACATTGCATGTCACATTCACTGTTTGCGAAAATTATAATTGTCAAGGAAGGACGAAAAGTCTTACTATAAAGTTTCCATATGGTAAAGAAATGCATTCTGAAATACATTTCAAAATATATGTAGATTACGACATAAATGTATTTCATAATGGATTGTAAATGCATTCTAAGATGTATTTATCATGGAGCTTTTTCTGAAAAATACATTTGCAACACATTTTACACAACACATTTGCAACACATTTTGAATTTATTTCAAAATGCATTTGAAATACACTTCTTTTGCATGTGGGTTGTGGAATGTCGCAAAGGTATTTTAATATTAATGCTAGTATTTGCGGCATTTATTTCTTGATCGTAAAGTTACAGTCGACAGTTTAATTTTACTGACCAAAGCTAATTTTTTTCAATTCCGGTGTTCTTGGTGGGTAGGGTTGAGTTCAACCTTCGTCTTGTCAACCATGGAACACAAACAAATTCTCTACCTCAGTTCTGAGTGCCTCAACTACACCTCAACTTGGTCCACCCCCTGCAGCTTTGTCATTTTGAAGGTATTATTCGAGAGTTCCAGGCACATGCTTCACCCTGTATCAAATATAATTGATGGAAGCCAAAATTCAATATTAAGCCATCACGATTTTTCCATAATCTGTTGCGAATTAATTAGGTCGGTCTCACGGGTGACTGATGATCAAAATATGCACAGTTTACCAGAATTGAGCGTGGCGGCACACGCATGAATTACTAACGAACTCTACAATTTTAATCTTATGTGAAGGCACTTGTGCTCTACGACGTTCATGTTCATTCATTCACATTCATGCAATGTTGCTTCGTGGAGTCCTCTTTGACCTATTACGCTGGTGCCCCTTGAAATATTGAAAAGAAACCGCTGTCCTACTGTGATAACTGAATAATCCGAATCATACAAGCAGAACAAATGGCTCATAAAATTGCTCGGCTACCTTACAATAAGTACACTCGTTCAAACCGCTAGTGTCCAGTTCTTAGATCAACAGATTTTATGGCAGATAAAACGCCAGGACCGAGCACTACAACGCTCGAAGAAGCACATGGCTTCATTGGTGGAACAGATTGGCCTGCTTTTCACGCCATTCGTTTTCACCAGAAGGCTATTTGCGAGAACCTGATATCTGGAGCAAAATAAATCACATCGCGTTGGAAAAAAAGTCAGTTTTACCAATAGATAGATTCCTCACCGTCGGAAGCTATTGCAGTAAAGTAAATCGCTCGCATTTTGCTGGATTTCCGATCGGAAATGTCATCCGTTATGTTCCGAACACCTGTGGCTGGGAGCGTGGGAATAGGGCTATGTATAATTTCGCCATTTGCTGTAAAGCTAACTCTGAATATCTTAGCATTTGTATAACGTGATGGAGATTGTTCCATCCATGGTATGTAATCGGACGTGAAAGGAGAGGGGACGACAATTGATTGGTTTCCGGCACAAATGCCATAACATCACCTTAACAAAATTGAAGACTTAAGTGTCAATGGAGAACAGATGTATATGAGATACCACCCATTTATGGTGTGAAAACACACAGACTTTACACTTAACAATTTCTAGTTAGTGTAATGGAAACTTGGTTATCTTCTGTGCGATAATCAATAAAATATTGCAACATATGCCTATGTAAGGCACAGTACATGTATGTAATAGCGTTAATTTAATACTTTTTATGAATTGAGCATGGAGAAAGCAATATTATTGAGGTGCTCTTTTGATTAGTGTCAAGTATGATTCATACTGTAGGTCATAATGCATGAATTAAGTAGTTTTGTTAGCACTTGAATCGTGGAGGATCAGAAGGAAAATCTTTTCCCAACGTATTCAAAAGTGTGCTTATTGATTTGGAATACCAAGGGGGTTCATTTTCAGTTTCCCTAAGTGGTCGCTGTTCTTTCGTGTTAAATTGCACATTATTCCGAGGCAGAAACTGTCAAATCTATAGTCGTATAGCGAAAATTCGATTTTCGAAATTGGTTGTACCTTTTTTGGCTGACGCATTCAGGTTTTCACTTCGTGGTCATTGAGATTTTTTATACAGTGTCGAGGTATGTCTGACTGTCTCCACTTGTTTTCTCCGTGCACCCGTATGTGCCCTTGGCGATAAATATAGGTTACATGGGGACATGTCTTATGTGAGCGTTCTTGGGCATTTTGGTGTGGCTTTACGTTCATTCGCGTCTCCAGTTTTTGCATTTTTGACAAGCGTCGTTAAATGGTGTTGTCAACGTCCGTTACTTATGTCAGCATAACTGTCGCCGCCGGAGGAATTACCCGTACCTTGGAAGAATGTTTTTTATTCGTGAAAAGAAGATTATGTATGATCCAAAATACTGAAACTGTCTAAAAGCATTGGTTATTTTTCCAAGAACTCCAGCCTTCAAACATGGCTAACTCCACCTTGTCGTGATCATACTATATTTGGCAATATCTGCTTGAGTCGGGGTATCTTTCTGATTCAAAATAATAGTTCTTCGTTTTCTGTTGTATCCTTCCTTAGCAGCTGTTTAATATAATGCACAGTATGTCTACATGAGTACACATGGTACATACCTAATGCTGTATAATGTGTACATGTAATTGTCATAGCGTTGCACAATTGTCAAAAATAGTTTTTTAATTAAGTACATGTGTACTATTGTGCATACTGTATACTACACTGTATACTGTGGTGTACTGTGTACGCAGTGTACTGTATACTGCGTACTCCAAATGCACGCGGAATCTTTCTTTTCCAGCCATTCATGCTTATTATACAAGAATAACACTTTCCTAGTATACAAAAATAACACTTGCCCTAGTTGCAAAATTTCGTTATTTTTGGTTTTTAGTTGATTTTGTGTGGCCAACATAATTTATCCTAACTCTGAACTGACATAAAATGTATTTTCTGGTTAAGCTGCCCCTAATAGCTAGGCAATCACTGCCAGCTCGACAATTTCATACACTGCACTGTCTACAGTATTGCATGTGGCTGACACGTAGAACGGCCCTTTTTAATTCTAATTTTCCACACTTAACTATTGGAGCGGGTACTATATTAATGTACAACCTGTTATGACAACAACATTGAGATTATTTTATCCGTATTTACAGCTACCAAGAGCGCGTGATCCATTTCTCGCTTCATTATATTGAAGTTTTTCCGATTATACATCAGGTATACCTCACATTAATTATGCTGTTTGCACATGCTCACTATAAAATAAACTAATGTATGTGGTAAAGTGTCCTATATGTCTCAACTCATTTCTTGTCAAAAGAATGTGCAAACATACAGTGTTGGCATTAAATGCACTGTAACGTGATATACTGCGTGACCGCGAAGGGTATAGTTTCATGCCAACTCCTTCATAAAACACATGTATGATTACACAATTTTAAACAAATGCATTCAGTGCACGTAAATAAAATATGCAATGTACACAATACATTGTACTGCGTTCGTGCGTTTGACATATTCGATTTTTCCATGCGGCTGATTCGACTTCGTTGACCATCATTCTTTGGCCAATGATGGTTGTGGAAAATACAGGGTGCGGCTGAAGTGGTTTGACAATTAATATTTGGCGCAGCATTAGTTATAGTCGTCTCGGCAAAAGAACGAAAAATTTTACAACCAATTAGAGAGATTCGCCTTATCAATGTACTGTTTCAGGAGTATCAGCGGCAAAAGTAAAATGGATGCCGTGCTCCATATACATGTATATGACAGGATGGACGAATCGCAAACAGGAAATTGCATCCTATTGGTCTGATCGACGCCATTTTTTCGAGCTTTCACCGGGACGACTATAGCTGATCAAAACACACCGATGTGGACTTATTGGCGTGCAGCTTATATTGTGAAAATAGTGCATTAGGAATCCTAGAGCCCTACACTCTCACACTGTAAACCGTAAAAGTACAAATGCAATTTTTGTGGGGTACAAAGGTACAAAGGTAAAAATGTACGTTTGTACCCCATATATCATATATGTGCCCAAAGGGATGAATTGAGTCAAATATTTGTACCTCAAAGTACAATGTACCCCTAGGAACACATGTCAAGGGTGTCACATGCGATGAACGTATGTACCCATAGGATGTGTATATAGTTTCATAACATTTGTACCCTTAAGGTTCAACATTTGTACTTTTCCCGTTTAGAGTGCGGGTCACTCAGTTCGAAACCATTTGATGTTCTATCTGTATTCAGTTAGAACGCAGCATCACAGGGTTTACTGTTATGAATTAGATAACAATATTCGAAAACCTTCTTACATCATACTGTTTGGATGCGGAACTCATTTTCCGATCATTTTTCATTTTATCATCTCCAGTCAGAAGCAGCTGATTTTGAAATCACTCGAGTTGAAACAATGCCCTGGCTGCATCAGCATCGGTTGCTTTAATGAAGGAACTATTGTTGGCTCGCATGAGGTTTTGCTTCATTCTCACAATGCTCCAATCATGTTGACTCGAGTAACGCGAGTTCATTTGTTGGTGGCAACCACGAAGCAATACATCGTGACTTCTGGCAAGCCCTGCTCGCCCAAGATACGCTCAACAAAGGAAGAAGACACAGTCGCCACTTTGCCCTCCCACGTCATCCGCCCACCACTGCCCACTGGCCATGGCCAACAACAGATGGAATTCAGAGGCTCTGCTTACTTACCATAATGCGGCGTTGCCGTCGTCTTGCTCCCATCCTTGCCCTCGCTGGACTGGCTCTCCAGGCTGCGTTTGCCCAGGCCAAATGCAAATTTACTTCTCTTGTCGTTTTCATCGTTGCCGGCTCGCAACCTCTGCAAGTAGGTGGCCGTCGGCCCTCCACGCTTGCCCAATCCGAAAGAGTAGGCGCCACCACGCTTCGGGTCATAGGGCACGGCTTCTGCTTCTGCTTCGCTAATCCGTTTTCCCAATCCGAAGCCGTATTGCTTGCCGCGCTTGCCCAGCCCGAAGCCGTACATCTTGTTGCGCTTGCCCAGCCCGAAACCGTACATTTTGTCCCTTTTTCCCAGGCCGAAGTTGTAGGACATCTTCTGCCGCTTGCCCAGGCCGAAACCGTACATGGGGGAGCGTTTGTCCATGGCCTCCAGGGGATCCTCGTCCAGCTGGGCGTAACTGTCTGCGTCTTCAGGACCGGCCTCTTCTGACAGGCTGCCATCGACTTCCCGCTTTCCCAAACCGAAACCGAAACGATGACCTTCTTCTCTCTTGCCAAGTCCGAAATTGAACGGTTTTGGGTCCCTTTTGCCAAGGCCGAATCCGAAACGGTGGCCGTCCCCCCGCTTTCCGAGACCGAAATTGAACCTCTGACTATCCTCCTCTCGCTTGCCCATCCCGAAATCGTGGTCTTCGTCACTGTCTGCGGCGCTGTCGATGTCTTCGGAGTCGTCCTCCATGGACGGCTGGTCGACGCCCGAACGCTTGCCCAGGCCGAAGTTATAATAGGGTGTCCTTTTTGCCATTTCGGCCCAGAGTTTGGGGTCACAGCTGCCTCGCCAACATAGAAGGTAAGCCCTGGGGGGCACGTAAACGATTTGCCCCCCTGGAACGCTGGGGCTGTCGCTGTCTGGAGAGGCTGCCGTCAGGGCAGGCGGCCACACCGTGGACATCAAGCACAAAATACAGGCGAAAATCAGGGGGGGCGTCAAGCTGTTCATGGCTGGCCTTCCTGGTGGAGAAATAGGCAAAAAATGAGAATTAGTGGACGGTACAGTGTGTTATTTGTTGTTATGGACGAGCGTCATTAGTGCAAGCAGCTGACGAGATCCAAACAGTATGCTATAGAAATATCAAAGTTGACTGAGAATTCTTTACTGACAACGCATCTTGTCATCGAAAAACTCCAACAAGATTCACTTTACCAGTTATCTTCTGTCTATTCAATGAGTTACCAGAACAAATTTTGCTAATAAATAACATGGAAGAACTGAAAAGAAAGTTGAAGTTACATCT
>JAQFYZ010003734.1:0-12705 GCA_034695085.1 Cylindroiulus punctatus | reverse complement strand
TAAGTATGATTTTCTTAAGTATGATTTTCTTAAGTATGATTTTCTTAAGTATGATTTTCTTAAGTATGATTTTCTTAGGTATGATTTTCTTAGGTATGATTTTCTTAAGTATGATTTCCTTAAGTATGATTTCCTTAAGTATGATGAGCGCCACCAAGGGGTAATAAAGTTCACGACAAGATGTCCACTGGCAAGAGCGCCGCAAGAAAATCCCCAGTAAATTCACGCTGTATCTGGCAACACTGGCTGTAGCTCCACCCCAATTTTCTTAATTTTTTAATGCTGCCATATGATTGGTCTAAAGTTGACGTAATTTTCGTCTAATTTTCTGTAATTTTTTGCCTTAAGAGAAAATTAAGACAAAATTAACTTCAAAATTTGACAAAAATTACCAGTGGACAGGAAGCGTTACAATGTCTACATGTTTTCATTATCAGATTTCATTAGTAACATTTGAAATGAGTTGAGGACATACACGCATTATGGTTAAATTTCGAAAATAATGTAATTATTTACGAAAAACAACAAAAAACAATTCAACTCACCAGTTGTTGACACATTTGAGTTTCAATAATTTGAGTAGTTCAATTTGAGCGAGCAACTTGAAAGGTTTAAATCCATTCACACCAAGATCCCAATTAAGAAGCATTTACAGGCATGTTAATTACATTTTCAAGTTGCAAACTAATGCTTAAATTTTAAGATATTCTTTAAAAAACACGACGACCTTAACACGTTAGTTGTTGTAAATGTGTATCGACACCTTAACCTACTGCTTTAAATTATTGTTGTTTACGTTGTTAAAGCGTCATCTAAATACGCTTAGTTTATCTTATTTTAGGGTATTTTTGGAAATTTTAATTCGGACATTAAGCTTAATTCATGATTGGACAGGCTTAGACTTAACCAACGAATTCAAGCATTGTCTTGCAAAATTAATTTCGTTTTGTATAAGAATTACACACACTACAACAGATTATACACACAACTGTATACAAAACGAAATACATATTTTCATGTACTTTGCAAATCAATGCCTGCATTTTCTTTGGTGAATTTTTGGCACATATAATTTTTTTTATTATTATTACCATCATCATTATTATCATACATACTGTATATCACATATAATAGTAACAAATAATTTCACATAAAAATGTCACATTTTTGGATAACATTACATGGTGTAACATTATTTTGTGTATCCAAATATTCTGTATTCAAATATCAATCCATATATGTATATGTGTGTGTATATCCAAAATAATGTGTATATACTGTTGTTATAACAGTGTAACGTCAGTTATTGCACTGTTAAATTACACTATTTTGTGCACATAGTTTATTCTAAGCTTATTTTTTTATTTATATAAATACATTTATTATAGTATATATTATTATAAATATTTATATATATAAATAAAATTTAAGCTATTTTAAGCTAAAAAAGCATAAGCTTTGATTTAATCAACAGACAAAATTGTGCGTTCGGAGATGCGCGCTAACGTCTCCTCGGAGTTAACCCGTCGTTAAGGCAATGGTGCAATCGAGTTAATTCGGTGTGAAAAAAGGGAGGTCGGGGGTGGGGGGCGAACCCTTGCCTGTTGCACGCACTCTAGGCTGGGTGCACGTGCGCCGGGACGAGCGCGTGCCGGGCGTCCAAGGCCGGCCAATGGGAGAGCGGGACGAGCGACCAATGAGCGTTGAGCACGTGCGAGCCGCGCATCTCTATAAAAGGCGCGTCCCAAAGACGTTCGGGGCACAGAAGCATCAGCCTTCTCTCCTTCTCACAGCATCTGCTCATTCATCGTCTCTTGTTGGATACTCATCCGTTGTTAGGTGAGTTGCATTTAATGCATTTTATGTTCACTGCAGGCTGCATTCCAAAGGATTTTGTTTAATCGAAAATTTGCTCATTTGCTCATTTGCTCATTTGCTCATTTGGTGCAAAATATCAGGTTTTCACTTGTGGCCAATGGGTCAATTAATATAAACGCATTAATCGTTAGGGGTTTTAGTGTAAATAATCAATGATTGCAATAGAAACGTCGCACAATTTGGTGCATTTTAAGTCGACTGCAGGGTGCATTCGAAAGGATTTTGTTTAATCGAACATTTGCTCATTTGCTAATTTGCTCAATTGGTGCAAAATAATGGTAATGGTAATGGCCAATGGTAAAATTAATATTCCCCAATTAATCGTTGATGGTTTTTAGTGTAAATTATCAATGTTTGCACTCGAAAGGCGAGTATTTCTCAGCGTGCTTATTTCTGCCTATGCAATTGTTTTTTCATTTTAATACATCGTGTAATATTGGTAATGTTGGTAATTTACACTGAAACACTTTAGCAATGCTAATGCCTCATTAAGCCTTTCTGAAATTTGAATGCATTTGAATGCATTTGAATGCCAAACATTTAAATGTATTAAGATATAATTTGTAATATAAAGAAGGGATAATTTGCGCTGAAAACGTTATCGAAACATTTTGCAATGCTAATTACTCCTTGTTTAATACCTTACATTGTAATAGATGTTAACATCAAAAAGTCATGTTTTTGCATTTTTTGCATTTTAATCGTGCTTTAATATCAAAATGTTTATGTGGAATTTGAGGCATTGACTGCCTGATGTGAACCTGTGCAATGCTTTAAGTTTGACTTATTCGAATTATTTAATTTCAATTCAAATGCTAAGATTTTATTGGACAAATGATTTTTCTGGTGCAAAAGACGTTTCAAAATTATGTGCTTAAGTTAATTGGCAACGTGTAATTTTTTTAAATTGGAGAATACAGCAAACAGGCATTTGTTTAAATGATTTTAACCTTCATTAAGTTAATTAAACGTTCATCAATGTTAGAATGACTACTTTAATTCTGGGTAGATTTTAATAAATAAACGATAGGCAATTTCCATTAAGTAATTGATAAATATTATATGCAAACATCTCAAATTCGCTGAAAAAACGCTGGGGATTTTCCCTAATTGTCCTTAATTAATCCGCAAATGGGCCTAATTAAGCGTTGGGTGGAGCCACGCCACGCCCCTTAATCGGCGATTAATTTTACCCAAGCATTTGGCATACACACCTCGTGCATCCGTGTTAATCGCCAGCTCAATTAACGCCACCTCGTTAAATTAGTTAATGAAATGCCTTGTAGGGAAACATTTCGAAAGTTTATTGTTCAATTAGTCCTATTGTTCAATTTGTCATGCAACTATAAATTGAACCATAAAAATAAATAAACACACTGCAAAAGTTTTATTTCGAGGTAAAAGATTTGATGCAAATGTCAGATGCCATGGAAACTAACTTTATGCTGCAAAATGTATGTGAAATCGACATGTTTTGTCATATTTAACCCTTGCCTTTAAAAGATAATTTTTTTTAAATATTATAAATCGGTAACATTTAATACGAAATTTACCCACCTTAAATTGACTTTTTAGTTTAATTTAGGATATTTTTAAAACTAGTTTTTATATAAATCCCTAAATAAAAACGTCGATTTTAAATGTGAAAAAATGAAATTTGATAATTGAAATAGTTGAAAATGGAGAATGTGGATTAATACTAAATTATTTTAATTATAAACCAAATTTGAATACTAATTTACATTGACAAAGTTAACCCATAAATTAATTATGTCAGCAATTTAGAGTATTTTAGACTATTTTTAAATTAGTTTTTAAACTTGTAATATAAAAATAAATAATTATTGATTATTGAATATTATTGAATGATCACAGAATGAATATAATTATTAAATAATTGATTTTTATCATAATTTTATCATAATTAATGATTAAATATTTTTAAATTAGTTTTTAAACTTGTAATATAAGAATAAATAATTATTGATTATTGAATATTATTGAATGATCACTGAATGAATATAATTTTTCGTCATAATTTTATCATAATTAATGATTAAATTTGAGCGAACTGTGACAGGCTTCTTTAACGGCTGATTAAGACTTAACCGGCGTTACCTTTTCCATCCCAAACAGCCTTTAATCAGCCATGAACAAAGCGCTGCTTTTCATTGGCCTAGCCGTGCTGGTGGGCGTGGCCGTGAGCGCGCCACTGACGGAAGTGACGACAGCGAAGGTGCTGACGTCGACGGCGGAAGTGGACACTAAGGCGACCGAAGCGGATGTGACGCACTCTCGCAAGGAGCGACAGGTGACGCCAGTGTCGGTGTCCACCAAGAAGGGGGAGGAGGAGACCAAAGAGGGCGCCACCACCGAGGCTGCGGCGGAAGCCACCACCACCGGCAAGCGACAGCGCCGCCAGGCGGAGAAGGCCGGAGGAGAAGCCGGGGAAGCCGGAGAGGCCGCGGAAGCAGGAGAAGCCGCGGAAGCCGGCGAAGCAGCGGAAGTCGCTGAGAAGGCCGAGCCCGCAGAAGCCGCGGAGGCTGCAGAGCCCGCAGATCCGGCCGAAGCCGCCGAAGCCGGCGAGGAGGCAGCCGCTGCTTCATCCGGTCCCGCTCCCACACCCACCGCTGCCGGACCCACCGCTGCCGGACCCACCGGCACAGCCCCCACCTCCGCCGCAGCAGCCGCCGCCCGAAGACGCCGGGAGTCCCCACCGGTCATCACCCCAGTTCCACCGAAGAGGCTGGGTGAAGGTGGCAGCGGAGTCCGGGCCACCACCGGAGCCCCCGAAGCCAGCGACGCTACCGAAGCCGCCAGCACCAAGGCCTCCCGAAAGCGCAGGGAGTCGCCACCACTCATAACCCCAGTTCCACCCAAGAAGCTGGGAGAGGGCGGAAGCGGAGTCCAGGCCACCACCGGAGCCCCCGACGGCAGCACCACGCCCAAGAGGGAGCGACGACAGGCCACCGCCGAGGAGACTAAGGAAAAGGTATAAGACATAGACCGCTAACTGGAGGCTTACTCTTGCCTACCTACCTTAGCTTGAGGAACCCTTGCTTGTATCTAGTGTCATGCAGAGAGAATACTCACCCTGAACATAGCGACTGGTTAGTTATTGAACTTGGAAGATAAGACGGGGTTCGGTCGATTTAGCAAATTTTGTTTCCTCTAAACTTGCACTGAATGCCTTCTTCAGGTGCTAGTATTTGAGCACACCAAAAATCAACCTACTGCTATCCAAGAAAGCAGAAGCCGGGGAACTGAAATGGACCAATAGAATGCAAGCAACTGTTTGCGATTAATCTTTCCAGGCCATTCCCGCCAATGGTGTGAATGACACTAGCCATGTCCTTAGCCTCACATGCCTAGTGGGTGTGGCTGGAAAAACCTAATCTATAAGCTGAATCTCTCTGATTGGCTGTAGCTCAGTTTCCCCTTTCCCCTTTCCTCCCTGGGGACGCGAGACTAATTGGCTCACAGGAAGTCGGTGCTTTGACAGTTGAGCAATTTACAACCCTTGTCAGTTGGCAGAGAAGGAGGGAGAGACAAGGAAGGAAGAAACCTGTCCTTATGGCTTGTTTACAGTAAGAGAGTAGAAAAATGAGAGAGAATCAGTACGAAGGGAATTTACCATTATGGCTAAGTTTAATAGCCCCTAGTAGAAACTGTCAATGAAAACTAAAGTAAAAATGTCAGCGTTCTAATCCGTTACACATTCTCTCTGACGACGGCAGGAACCCGCCACCGAGGAGAAGGAAGTCGAGGAGAAGCAGTCAACGGCTTCGGACAGCGCTACGAGCACAATCTCAGTGACCATCCCCAGCGTGAAGCGAAGCCGCCGCGAGTCTCCCACCGAGACCACTCCGAAGAGGCTGGGCCAGGATGGGGCCGGCATCCGCCACACATCCCCGGTGCCCGATGCAACGACAGCTGCCACCAAACATCGCAGACAGGCCAAGGAGGAGCCCGCTGAGGCCGAGGAGAAGGAAGCCGGCAGCAGCAGCGCCGCAACCCCGGCCAAGGGGACGGAACCGGAATCTAAGGCCACCGAGGAGATCACCCCGGCCACGATACCCCCGTCCAGGAGCCGCAGGGAGTCTCCCACCGTGAAGCCTGTCCCACCACCGAGCCCAGTTGCAGTCACCTCAAAGTCGGTCGTTCAGGGCGAAACCGTAACCGCAACCTCATCTTCGTCGTCTGCTGATGCGACAACTGCAGCCCCTAAGCGGGAGCGCCGCCAGGCCGACAAGCAAACGGAAGAGAAGCAGCCCGAGGAGGAAGCCCATGCCAGCAAGGCCACCGAGGAACCGGAAGCAGGCACCAGCGCCAGCACCGCGGCCCCCAAGAAGCCCTAAGCACAAGACCACCACCAGGGGGCGCTGAGCGCAACCCAAAGCACGGACAGTATTACGGTCGCCGAATCGAAACGCTCAACACACAACGCTAGTAGAGGAATAGTAGGGGGCCATTTTTGCAGATACAAAGAGGACCGCGTGGCGTAACATCCTCCATTTTGGCGAGGACTTTCAACGGGCCGCTGATAGCGCGGCTGAGCATCCGCTTCTTCATACGAGGCATTCGCGCTGCGATACGCGCGCTAACGAAGTTTTTTTTAAATTGTAAAATAAAGTAATAAAAGCATACGCAAAAGTAACTAGTCTGATGTGTCATACTGTGTGCAAGCTAACATCTCAAGTTAACTCTGTTTAACCTGTTGACATGTTACTCGCAGCGAATTAAGTTTGCGCGGCTTGGGGTGCCTTGAGCGAAACACACCGTGCCGAGACCCAAGTTGAGCAAGCTAAACTTGAGTAGTGGTATGCTAACCGTACCAGTAACCGTGCTTACATGCATCACTAACTTGCGCTACGGTTTCTCGAATATACCAACTTAAGCAGTTTCTATGATCCCATGCATGCACACCTGTACAACATACCTGGTCTTTGCTCAAGTAAACCAGAAATTAAGTAAATTTTATTAATCTCTCGGTGATCTCATTCATGTAATCCTAGCTGTGTAACTTATCTGGACTTAATTTTAAGTGAACTGGAAGTAAATTGAAGCAGCTTCTACGATCCCATGCATGCAGACCTGTATAATATACCTGGTCTTTGCTCAAGTAAACTATAAATTAAGTAAATTCAAGTAATTTCTGGGTGATCTTATACATGTAAACCTATGTGGTTTACCTGGATTTCACTTGAGTGAAGTAAATTATCTAGGATATGAAATTCCACGCGTGCAATTTCTGTGCGACTTCAAATTTGTTTGCCTGCTCTCATACATGTTGCAGAAAAATGCATCGTTAGTAACGCTATTTTTATTCAAATTTTTCCATCAGTTTTTGCAAAGCTCACAATTTAACATTGGATTTTTTTCAAGTATTCACAATTCATGTCCAAATGCTCACTGCTTTTCACTCCTTAAGAATTCCATTAATTGCTCGCGGTTTTATTCGTGTTTTAATTTGACTATCAGTTCATACAAAGCTGAACTTTACTAACGTGACTTTATTTTGAAACTGAAAACTTTTCATTATAGAGGCCCCGCTCAGGTTCAAACGACGTTTCCTACGGAAGGCGAGAAGGCCACTTGTTTGAAGCCAGTATGCCCTTCTCGCCTTCCGTACTAGCTCATCCAACGCTAAATGTTCCTGAGCTGAAGCGCCTTTACACACCGATCAGCTGGTGGCGGTGGCGCTGGCGTCGCAGGAAAAAAAACGTAAACATTCGAAGAATTCCGAAAGCTCAGTTTTGAAGTTTTCTCTGAAGTTCATCAAACTTTCCCGAGTTTCTCCGTGGAGATTTTCGCTTCGCCGCTCGCTTTTACGGCCCGGTCCGCGTCGCCGAGCGTCGGATCGGCTCGTTAATCACCGTCGATCGCTTCAAACGGTAAGTTTTTCATGTTTTCCACTTGGGTAACTTGCACATCTACGTGTTGCGCTTCGTTGACCCCTTGACCTTTGGGACCTCTCCTGGCTTAATGGCTAAGTTTCGAGCTTTCATTTTTGCCCAGCTCGACCTCGGGTATATGCTCGAACTCTTTTCGTTGGAGTTTTCGGCTCCAAATTGAGTCGGGGGCGATAATTCCGATGCACGCCCACCTGTTTGACACGCAGGCTGCATGGTTAGGATTGGGTATTTTTGGGTTTTTTTGCCAACTGAAGGTCTCAGTTTGTTCGTAGTGCAGAAAATGGACCGGAATTTTAAA
Organism: Cylindroiulus punctatus; assembly: GCA_034695085.1. Taxonomy (NCBI): domain Eukaryota; kingdom Metazoa; phylum Arthropoda; class Diplopoda; order Julida; family Julidae; genus Cylindroiulus; species Cylindroiulus punctatus. Next base: position 4,614 of record JAQFYZ010003734.1, on the reverse strand, counting down.
AAACGCCTTGAGAATTTCGATTTTGGGACACGAATATAGTTTTATAGACGCCCAGCCAACGCCCCCGCCCGGCTACTGCGTTAGGAGGAGCGCTGCCATTTTCAAGATGGCGGATGGCGCTAAATTTGAAATTGAAATTGGGTTGGCGGTCAGTGGCGCCCTCTGGTGGCGCTGCTTGAACTAAATTTAATGCCTGTGTAAATGTCATCACCTCAAATGTAAGCATTTTTCAGGGAATTTTTTTTTTAAAACATGGAAAAGTCAGGAAAAATCAGGGAGTTAAATTACTGTAAACATTCGTCGTGATTGGCCACACGCTAAATGATGAGGTTATATGACGCCGCCTTGCGTCAAATATTATCTCAATTTTTTTGCATTAATTTCTTGAAGTTGAATGATGATTAATGATGGTTTTTGTGTTTGTGATAAGTGCCAGGCAACGCTTTTGATAAAGCCTGGATCAAAACATGCGAATTTAGTATTAAAATGAACATTGGATAAGTTCTTGACACGTTTGATAAGTGGCTGCTTGATTAACCACTGATAGCAATCAGTGGTTAATCAACTGTAATCAATTATATGTATGTAATTATATGTAATAATCAATTTGGGTTGGAATCAGTCAGTTGTTACATTGGCTTGTAAAATACAAATTAGCTTAAAAAATGGATTTTAGCCATAATTTGTTTGCAAAAGATTTTGGAATCGAGATGCTTTTATGCGAATAAGTTGGAAAGAGTGGATTTTAACCAAAATTGTATTTTTTGAAATTAACGAAATTTCGAATCGAAAACATTTTACGCAAATTTGCACAATCGAAAAAGTGGATTTTAGCCGAATTTGCATTTTTAAAACCTACGAAGTTTCGAATTGCAAACTTTATCCTTTTCGTAAAATTTGAGATCTGCTTTTGCCATTTTGTAAATTTGTGAAAGGAACGAATTTTTGCCGAAGTTGTATTTTTGAAACTGACGAAATTTCGAATCGAAAACATTTTCCATTTTATAAAATGGATTTGTGTAAATTTGTTTAAAAGTTTTCGATTTGAAATTTCGTCAGTTTTAAAAATACCAATTTGGCTGAGATTCACTTTTGCCATTTCATAAATTTGCGTAACGATGGATTTTTTTTGCCAAATTTGTATTTTTTAAATTGCGAATTTACAAAATATAAAAAGGTAGATTTTAGCCGAGTTTTCATTTCTAAAATTAACGAAATTTTGAATCGAAAACTATTCATTTCGTAAAATTTGTGTAAAAAGTTTCGATTCGTAATTTTGTCAGTTTTAAAAATACCAATTTGTCTGAGATCCACTTTTTCCTTAAGTGAATTTTTACCAAATTTTTATTTTTGAAATTGCGAATTTAACAAATTTACAAAATGGCAAAAGTGGATCTCAGCCAAATTAGCATTTTTAAAACTGACGAAATTTCGAATTGCGACCTTTTTCCATTTCGTAAAATTTGTGTAAAACGTTTCGTCAGTTTCCAAAATACCATGCAATTAGGCTAAAATCCACTTTTTCCTTAAGTGAATTTTTGCCAAATTTGTATTTTTGAAACTGCGAATTTAACAAATTTACGAAATGGCAGAAGTGGATTTTCGCCGAATTTGCATTTTTAAAACTGACGAAATTTTCATCGCAAACTTTTTCCATTTCGCAAAATTTGCGTAAAAATTCCCGATTCGAAATTTCGTCATTTTCAAAAGCACCTATTTGGCTGAGATCCACTTTTGCCATTTGTAAATTTGCCTAACAAGTGAACTGCCAAATTTGCATTTTTTCAATTTTTGATTTGCCCAAGGCCTTTGACAGCTCAGCTGTCAAACTGCCTCGGTCGATCGCTCTTCGATTTCATCGCAACTTGCTTTTCGCTTTCTCCTCCCAGGCCTTCCGGGGATGTCTTCTCCCCCCAGCGGATCCGTTCCTGCGGATCGATGCGTGACGTCATGGGGCGTGGCCGCGCATGCGCACTTCGTTGACTGCGTGTACTGGAGGAGTGCGTTGCCGGACGTCAGCTGCGAGATCGACGCTTGTCTGCGCGCTGTCCGGCGGCCATCTTGCCCGCTGTCTCCGCCCGCAGCCCCGGGACAGTCCCCGGGACAGTCGCCCGCCGACAGTGGCCGCGCCTGCTTCAGCCTCGCCCGCGCCGAGCCCTTCTTCTTGGGCGCCGAGGAAGCGCCATTGGACGACGACGCCCCCTGGCGGACACTAGGTGGCGCCACCTGCAGTGGCAGTGCGGCTGACAGTGGACGAGACAGTGACTGCGAGGAGCAGCCGGAAGCTGGTGGTGCCCCCTGGCGTGAGTATGAGGCTGTCTGTCAAGATGGTCAAGTCGGTCAATTTGGTCAAGCGAGACTAGCTGGTCTCGACGGTCAAGCAAGTCGAGTTGGTCAAACTGCAGCAGGTCAAGACTGTCTAGTGAGTGACGTCGGTCAATTTGGTCAACCAAGACTAGCAGGTCTCGACAGTCAAGCGAGTGAAGTTGGTGAAGCAACTGCAGCGGGTCTAGCAGGTCAAGACTGTCAAGCCGGTCAACTAGATCTACCGGGTCTTGCGTGTCAAGAAAGCCGAGCCGGTCACGTAGTTCCAGCGGGTCGAGCAGCTCTTGCCGGTCAATCGAGTCTGGTTGGTCAAGCAGATCGGGCCAGTCAACCAGGTCAAGCAAGTCTAGCCGGACTAGCAGGTGTCAACGGTCAAGCAAGTCAAGCTGGTTGCGCGAGTGAAGCCGATCAAGTAAATCGAACAAGTCAACCAGGTCAAGCAAGTCTAGCTGGACTAGCCGGTGTCAACAGTCTAGCAAGTCAAGCTGGTCACGCGTGTGAAGCTGATCAAGTAAGTCAACCCGGTCAAGTAGATCTACCAGGTGAAGCCGGTCAAGAACGTCTTGCAAGTCTAGCAAATCAAGCAGATCAAGTCGGCCAAGAACTACGTCGAGCCAGTCAACCAGGTCAAGCAAGTCGTGCTGAACTAGCAGGTGTCAACAGTAAAGCCGATCAAGTAAATCGAACAAGTCAACCCGGTCAAGTAGATTTACTGGGCCAAGCCGACCAAGAAAGTCTTGCAAGTCTAGCTGGTCAAGACGGTCAAGCAGGTCCGGCCAGTCGCGTAGTTGAAGCGAGTCGAGCAACTCTAGCCGGTCAATCGAGTCTAGATTGTCAAGCGGATCAAGCCGGTCAACTACTTCATCGAGCCACTCAACCAAGTCAAGCCGATCTTCCAAATCGAGCCAGTCAACCAGTTCCGGCAAGTCTCGCTGGATTACCAGGTCTCAACGGTCAACCAAGTCAAACAAGTCAAGCCGGACTAGCTGTTCGAGCGAGTCAAGCAAGTCAACCAGGTCAAGGATTGCCGCCAGGCGTCAGCAGCAGTGTCTTGGACTGGGCCCTCTTCAGCGCCCCCTGGCGGCAGGATCCCACCGAGGCGTTCAACGATGACGGTTCCTTCGACGAGCGCAGCGCCGCGGCGGTCAACCGCGTTCTAGCGCCGAGCCACCACCAGCGCCCCCCACCGTCAGCCATGGGCAACCTGCAGGCCAGCGAGGCCAAAAAGACTAAGGCGCTTCAGGCCGCGGCCGCCGCCGTGCACAGCGCCGCGACCAAGGAGAAGAGCAGCCCGCGCATATTGCGCATGTTCAACAAAGATGGCGCTAAGAACGCCAAGGCAGCTCCGGCGCAGACCCGCCAGGTGGCGCCGGAGCTGTCGGTGTCGCCACCGTCCACCCTGGTGTCGAGCCCGTTCGCCACGCCCCCTAGCGGCGCCGGCTCCGCCTCTTCGGACGACTCCATCTTCGCAGACCCTGCCCCTGACCGGCAGCGCCCTCTGGATCTGTCAGATGTAGTCTTCGCCGAGCTCGGCCCGCCCTGCCGGCCCAGCAGCCTGGAGCTCGAGGCGCCCCCTAGCGGTGAGTGCATGCCTGTTTGTGCCGAAAAGATTTCAGTTCACCATAACATTACATTTCAGTTTCCTAAAAGAAGATCCTGTTTTACGGAAGAAGATTATTAAACTAAACAAGGCTTCCTAGCTGTTGCACCGATAAGGTTCGGTTGCACTAAATGCCATGACAATTTTCAGGAAAGGATTTTGTTTCACCTTGTGTTCGTACCACACCTTTGATTTTACTAATGCTGTCTAATTATAGCTCTATCCTACTCCTTTCATACTTCTATCCTACTCCTATCATACTTCTATCCTACTCATGTCCTACTTCTATCCTGCTCCTTTCGTACTTCTAGCATACTGCTTTCGTACTTCTAGCATACTGCTTTCGTACTTCTAGCATACTCCTTTCGTACTTCTAGCATACTCCTTTCGTACTTCTAGCATACTCCTTTCGTACTTATACTTCTAGCATACTCCTTTCGTACTTCTAGCATACTCCTTTCGTACTTCTTGCATACTCCTTTCATACTTCTATCCTGCTCCTATCCTACTTCCATCCTGCTCCTATCCTGCTCCTATCTTACTTCTATCTGGCTCCTTTCATACTTAATTCTATTTCATACGGAATTAATATACTTCTATCCTGCTCCTTTCATACTTCTATCCTGCTCCTTTCATACTTCTATCCTGCTCCTTTCATACTTCTATCCTGCTCCTTTCATACTTCTATC
>JAQFYZ010003733.1:0-12711 GCA_034695085.1 Cylindroiulus punctatus | reverse complement strand
AATTTGCAAAATCAGTTCACTTTTTGGCAAAATTTTTCGATTTATTAACCATTCTATCTAGTATGAATTTTTATTTTCCGTAGAAAAAAAGCGTGGCCGCCATTGTTGGCTTATTCCGAAGAGTTACCTAATTTGCCTTTTTCACACAATGATATACGATACATTTAAGTCGGTATTTTTTAACAAAGGCAGAACATTTGCACCAAATAATATCAACCCCCCAAAAATTAAGTTTAATCCTGGCGCCAGATGACGTTGCCTGCTCGTGACGTCACAGGAAATACCTTCTGCTTTGGAAGGATGTTTGGTTCTTTTTCGTTCTGGGTCGATAGATGCAAACGAAAAGATGGAAAATTATGGAGAAAATGGTATCAATAATGTTCGCCAGTTCCTCGGTGAGTGCAGTTAGTATATTTTACAGTTGGACAAAACACCGATTAATTTGAGAATGGCCGCAAGATAGGTGTAAGATATCATACGACAGCAAAGTCGTTATGCTGGTGTCTGGCCGGGCGTTTATAAATATAATATCATAAACAAAAACATTGCATCGCACTTATGCCCCTCTTTAGTTTGCTTCAAAGGCCATTGTCAAGATCCAGAAATTAACCAAAGTTTAATGCAGATGCTGAGATTGGTGACAATGCAGACATCCACATATGTGGGAAATGCAAGCTCGTGTTTGCTGACATCGACCTATTTGTGGAGCACAAAAAACAACCTTGTGGTGGATTTTTGATCGCTTCGGTGAAATCTTTACATCAACGAGGACGTGGACGATCAGAGCATCCCGAAAATGCAATATCTACAAGCTGTGAGATACCAGAACCTGGCAAGGCTCAAGAAACAGGATTATTATCAACATGTACAAACGAGAATCTAACAGAGTTATCCCATCCAGGACATTCTTCAAAATGTGGAACAGAGGAGAAGTTAGTTTATGTAAACTATTTTTCGAAGATTATTGATTTTAAGAATTTACAATATAATTCATTAGCCTAATATGTCATGCTTTATTATTGTTAGTGTAATTCTTGATGTTTCTCCACTGCCTGCTGTGGAGTTGGAGGTTAGTTCGGGAAATGGGGAACAGAACTTCACACCTAATGAGAATCCACAAGATCAAACATCACTGAGCACATTAGCATTGGCTGCTACAAGACCAATCAGTAAAACAAAAAAGTCAGGTTAGGAACCAATGAATAATTTGTCTTACTTAGCTATACAGAGCGGTATGAAGATTGTTTACTGTTCATATTTAAAGCTTTAAAAGTTGGCAAGTTATTAAAGAAATATACCTGTGATCACCCTGGTTGTGAATATGCCTCTGCATATCCAAAAGACTTGATGCGGCATTTACGAATTCATACTGGGGAGCAGCCATTTCAGTGCGAAACATGCAAGAAAAAATTTAATCGGTCTGACAAATTAAGACTTCACATGAGATCGCACACTGGTGAGAAGCCGTATCACTGTGATATGTGTAAGTAGATTAATGGTTTTAATTTTCTGTAAAAAGTTTTTTCTTGTTCACTCATGTTTGCTTGTTGGTGTGTGAAACATTATATAACTAGAGTATATAACTAATGGTACTTTTCAGTAACTAGTAAATCTAGTTTTTGAACGATTCTAAAGGCACTACAATATATTGTTTTGATTTGACAATCTTCCATGATTCCATATTCCATAACTTTTTTTATTTTTGTAGGTGAATATACCACAAGTGATCATAGTAGTTTAAAGAAACATTTGCGAATCCACACAGGTGAAAAGCCTTATAGGTATAGTTTTGGCCACGTATAAATGCTGTTCATGTAATACCAATGAATGATTCCTATTTTCTTGACCGTTTTTTTATTTTTCCAGATGCCAGGTATGCCCATATGCCAGCCGAAACTCGAGTCAGTTAGTCGTCCACTTAAGAACCCACACCTTGGATGCACCATACAGCTGCAAAATTTGCCAGCGTACGTTTAAAATTAGCACTGATCTGAAGCGTCATGAACTTCTCCATACCGGGGAAAAGCCTTTCAAGTGTGATGCCTGTGATTACAAGTGTGCCTTTAAAGGTACTTGCATTTTGCAATCTTGCAGCAAGCTGGTAATGGATTTCTGTGATTTAAATGTGCTCTATTATTATACCTTTGGTTTCAGGCAATTTGAAGATGCATTTCCGTCTTATGCATTCTACTGAAAATATGCAAAAGTGTGCACAGTGCGATTTTGCCACTCCTTCTCGAAAGGCTATGCGTCTGCACTTGAAATCACATAAGCCAAAAGATGTTGCCTGTCCTTATCCAGACTGCACACACATTGAAAAATCTCTACACCCATTAAGCATTCATGTTATCACGCATCATAGGGATGAGCCTTTCAAATGCGTCTATTGCTTATATTCATTGAAACTGCCACGTAAGCATTTAATCATATTTGTTTTTGATTTTACCAGTGCATTATTAATGGTATAGTTTTGTCAACCATTACTGATGCTGTAAGCAAGTGATGTTGTTATGTTTTAATTGTATAATTCTTGATGAAAATTACAGTTAATGTGTGCAAACACGTCAAGCATTATCGTCCAAGTAACTCGTCACTCGCTAATGGAAACTCTGAGGCAACTGTGACAGTCGGGGAATTAGGAAAGGCAGTGGAGAATGCCGATGTTGTCAGTGAGGCGAAAACTGATATGGAAGAAGAAACTGCAGCTCCCACAAGATGGAAATGTAAACCAAGAAATCGTTTGTCGAAGAATTTGAAAAGAGCCATTGTATGCAAACCACTGTGTGTTGCACATTTCAAATGCCACCTTTGTCCAGCGGCATTTGTTAGAGAGGATTCATTGCGAAGCCATCTAAGACATCATCAGTCAACGAACGATTCTTCAGAGGAATTCCCGAAAATTTTAAGCAAACCCAGTGAACAAGAAAACTGTAACACTACAGGCACTTCAGATTCTCTTTCTACGACTTCTGACCTGAACACTGTCTTAGAAATGGATGGATTTCAGCCTGTTTTGGAGGCCATTAGTGATGCAAGACAGCAAGTTATTGAGCAGGCTTTGCGACAGTCTGGCATTTTTTGTTTGGAACAGAACCAGTCCAGTGACAGTGGTCTAGAAGCCGATGAGTCTGGTAAAACTCTCAAAGATGATCCAACTGGGGAGTTGACTCACATTAGAGGTGTACAGTCTCAAGTATTGGCCACTATCACTACCCTGGGATCCACACTACCTGTCCAGGCAGGTGTTCAGGAACTAGACTCAAATGCTGCAGTGCCATTGCAACCTCAGCCCTTGAGCCAGGCTGCACAAGGTGAAGAAGAACCATTGGTCTATGAGGTGCAGCACTGCTATTTAGTTCCATTTGATGCACCCGTTACCGATACCGCCCAATATGTAGTGCAATCCGCTCCAGGGGGTTTCGTCCAGTTTATGAATTCGACTTCAAATGCAGATGAAACCTTGGCAGAGAAAGATTTAAATGTGACAGAGTGCCATGAATCTAAAACGCCTGGTCGAGGAGACTGCAAAAATCGTCCAATTATGCCCAAGCCACAAGCTGACGTACAATATTTGGCATTTGATTTGCTATAGCACGATATGATATGACATTATTGTTTGGCAGTTTTTACAGTGGGAAATTTTAGTTTGTACCAGATATGGTGAATCAACTACATGTAACTTGATGGAAGAATACTTTAGCTTGCTGTTATCGATATGTGAGAAACATGAATTTTTAAAATTAACTAAAATGATTTGTATTGCATTTGGTTGTGATTTATCTTTTCATGTTTTCTGTTTCTGGTGAACGAAAATTTCAAATGTAACTACAGTCAAACCTAGTTATAGCGAACTCGCTTATAAAGAATTACTGTTATAACGAACAGTATTTCCAATCCCTGTCACAGCCTATACAGATATAATGTTAATTTATACTGTTATAACAAATGGGATAAAACGAATTATCGGTTATCACGAACAGATCTTCGAGGTCCCATGCACTAAGGTTACAGAACATCACTTGAAAAACACTCGCTAAACCCATTTATCAGCTCACAGAAGGTGCTGTCAAGATGTCATCGATCTGATGACCGACTTCCCGTTGCAAGACAGTCCCATTTGCACATGTATTTGCACAATCTTCAAAAAAATTATTTCAAATAACTTTTACTTGTAGGTGTGCAGGGTCTAAATGAAATTTCGACTTCCTTCTCATTCAGACTTTTGACACTTTTGTACACAAAAATGTCCATAAATCACCACTGTGCCCTCAGAAAAATTGTACAATACTGTACAAAAAAATGTTATGCAAGTATAAATACAATTTATTTTTAAAACTCATATTTTTTCTGACTACTGATATAACGAACTACGGTTATAACAAACAAATTTTGGTGGTTCCACGCAATTCGGTATACCGAGGTTCGACTGTATCATAATATTTTTGCTTACGATGGGAACATGCAGAACGAATGTACTTTGAATTAGGCGCGCTGGTATGCAGCATTCTAGCCTTTAAGCAGGAAACGAATTGTGGAAATCATTTTATGAACGTACTCGTGTAGAGGCTGCAGCGCGTGCTCGAATATGGACCAATAATCGAGGTCGTCACACACTGCTCGATGATTTGGAGCTCGACGCAGAATGACACCGGCGGCGGTAGCCAATCATCTGTGGTCGTCGAGACAGGGCCTGGTCAGGCTGGTCTAGAACACGAGAAGTCTGCTGTGACCTGGGAGAAGTTATGGTTTGTGCCTCAAAGTTAAAAGTAGCTACCGAATTTGTTCACCTGCTGGAAACAACAGCCTTAATTTCTAAATTTCGTGGATCAAGATTCCATGCTGATTATCATTCAGAGAAACGACCTCGGTTTGCAGTGTCAAGGTGTGCCCTTTGGCCCTAGGCAAAAGGGCGATTATGGACCATTCGTGATTCGTCCCTGGTACAACCAAGTATGAGTGAAATAGCACAGTAAAACAAAAAAAAAAATTCAGTGGTGGTGAAGGACGCATTATAAAACAGGTAGGTCGAAACGCAAAACTGTATCTCTTACAAAGCTGTAGTTTAATTTTCTGGACAATTGGCATTGATGGAACAGGAAGTGGGCCCATATAGTTTCAGTGCATGCACATTGAAAGGTGGACCAGAAATTCATCGTCGGAATATCGCATGACTTGTGCATGCTCCAGAATTTGCAACTATAGTTTGACTTCTTGGTCAGCTGTCATGGAATCATGGTAGGCGCAAGTGTTTTTATCAGGTCGGCTCTCGTGGGAGACAGGGCCTTGTTTTCATTTTGGAAAATGGGTGGGTGCAATTGCTTCCACCCATTTGTCCAGCCGTTTCAAGGAGGCCCTGGTTCAACTGAGAATATATATGGGAGCCATGGGAAACTTGGCAATGTTGTTTCACTAATCGCCTGATGTTTGGGCCCTTGTATGATTTCAGTTATTCTGTAGCACAATTTATTTTCGAATTGTCGAATGCCCCAACGCTGAGATTTTAATTTCCATTTTTATTTATTTATCCCTCAAATTTCTCTCTTCAGGATTACTATTCTGGACAGACATGGCCAGAAAAACTACTATACCTGCTTTCTGTTCGTCTGACGAGGTAGGCCTACACAATTTCTTCGTAATTAGAATTGCTCTTGAAATGCTGTTCAAAATGGGTGTTTTTCTGCATTTTATTATAATAACATAATTACTCTCCCAGTTACCGATCCATCAGTCGATACTCGATGTAGTGGATGCCGTTGCAGAAGGTGGGAAACAGAATTTGGTGACGGATGAGGATTCATTATTGTCGGCTATGTCCAAGTCACGAAAGTCGTATTTCAAAAGGATTAACGAAGGTTTGAATTAAGCCATGTGAACAATGAACTGAATGATGCATGCAAGTTAATAAGTAATAATGTTGTTGTCAGAAGTTGTAGACTTGACGTCTAAAGAAAAGTTAAGGAAATATGCCTGTAAGCATCTTGGGTGTTATTATACCACTGCGTACCCGAAGGACTTAAAGCGACATTCACGAATTCATTCTGGCGAACAGCCTTACCAGTGTGGTATTTGCAAGAGGCGATTTAATCGATCGGACAAATTGAAAGTTCATGAAAGATTGCACGTGGATCTTCAAACATTCTCTTGCACAAAATGTAAGACTATGATGTTAAACCCACCACAGTTATGGATTTGTCAGGGTAAACAATAATAGTTGCGTTTTTGTTAGGTAATTTTACAATGAGCAGCAGTAGAAGCTTTAAGAAACATATGCGCAGTCATGCAGAAGAAGTATCTTACAGGTATGCATAAGAATATATATGACAGTAATTTTCTTCTTAAAATGATTCAAGGCAAATATCGGGAATCACGAAATGTTGTGAGTTGAGTGTAATGGCAACCTAAAGCCTAAATGAATATTTTTAAGAATAGGATCATTTGTAAGCTAAACTCGGTGACCTTTCTTTTATCTTAGATTAGTTTTTGAATCGTCAGTGGAGAAGGAACTAGAATCATTCTATTGCATATTTTCTGAATATATATGTTCTTGTTACTAATGGCATCCTTAGTCAGTCTTGTTTCACCCAGTGTTGTTTTTCAGAAGTGAATGCCCAACGTTAACTGGTGAATGCCAGTATTTTGTTGTGAACGTAAATCCTGAAACAGTTCCTCTTCTTTCGTTGCCTTCTGATGAAAACGTGGGCAATTCAGACATGCCACTAAAATCGAATTCGGAGACAGATCGAATTGAAAACGCAGCTGGAAGACCTATTTTGATGCCGAGTAACTCAGGTTAGCCTTTTATATTTAAGGACTTGAGGGAATCTGGATCAATCTTATTTTCAATGAAGAAATGTATTCTGATAAAAATCCAATGTCCAACAATAATCAACAAATGTGTTTGTTATTATCAGATCTGGGGAATTCTGAAAGGTTAAAGAAATTCGCCTGTAATTACATCAATTGCCCTTTCATCAGTGCATACAAAAAGGACTTGACACGGCATTTGCGAATTCATTCAGGGGAACAGCCTTTTGAATGTGGCATATGCAAGAGAAGGTTCAATCGATCTGATAAACTGAAGGTTCATGAAAGGTCCCACTCTGGTGACACATGTAAGAAATCGTATTAAGGTTATGCAGATAATTTGACATCATTGCAGTTATCAAATTAATATTTTTTCTAATTTGACTAATCGAGACTGATATTATGTCGTCCTTCGCTTAATGTCAGTAATGCCTAATGTAGTAATGGCAAAATGTGTTGATTTTTGTTAACAGCTGTCACACCAAAGTTAAAGAAATTCGTTTGTCATCATGCCGACTGTCAATATGCCAGTGCATACAGGAAGGATTTGAGGAGACATATGCGCGTTCATTCAGCGGAACACATCTTTCAGTGTGGGACATGCAAGCGAAAATTTAAACATGCTGACACATTGAAACTTCACGAACGATCTCATTTTGTTTGCAAGCCATATAATTCTCTAAGTATGCAAAATGGTATGTTTATTTTTCTATTAGAGTGAGTGTATGAATAGATTCAAGGCTGAAATTTGCTGGGTAATTTACATTTTGGATCAATTAGATTGTTATTCATTCAGTTTTATACACAATCTTTTCTCGTTTTCCATAAGCAAATGTTTTTGGCTTGTTTGTTATGTTGCTAACTTTGGCAAATTATTCAAGTAAATCAGTCAAATTTGATTTCTGTATTCATATATATATATACATATCCACCTGTTGTAATGAACTGCTGCACTACAATAATGTTGATTATTTTTTTTATTTTTATGTGCATCTGTTAGGCGAATGTTCAGAGAGTGATCCTAATAGCCTAAAGAAATTTTGTGCCAGGTAGATATGTATTCAATCATTCCGTTCTTTGAATGCATAAATTTCTGATATGGAATTTGTTCATATCTTTGCATGTAATTTATGTGTAATATTCTAATATACATTTAGCGGTATCTTTTATTATGATGTGTTATGCCATAGTTATCTTATTTGGAATGGGTGTGAAAGAATTTTCTACTTTTGCTTCATTAGTGCAAAAATGGATACTATTTCTTCTCCTGTTCTACCTGGTGACGAAATGGTGAAAATAGCCAGTGATGAAGAGCAGATTTTGACCCCTAACGATGCGCTGCAATTGTCAGCTAATTCAAATGTTGTTGAACATGTACTGGCAACTGTTGAAACACCTGGCATAAAACAAGGTTTGAAACCAAATAAATATATTATGACTTCCATTAAGCGAGTGTGTCATCATGACTTTCTTAATTGGATTTGTGCTTTTTTGTAGATATGGATTCAAAATCTGAGATGGCCAAGAAATATTTATGCTATTATTCTAAATGTACGTTTGCAAGTGCATACCGAAAAGACTTAACACGGCATTTACGAATTCATTCTGGAGAGCAGCCCTTTCAGTGTACGACTTGCAATAAAAAGTTTAATCGCTTGGACAATTTGAAACTTCATCAGCAAGTTTGTTTATGTGATAAGCCGTTTCGATGCGACAAATGTAACTATCAAATCTCTATCAAGTCAGCTGTTTAATCGTTGTTTTTTAATTAAGCTTTTTTATTTCATTTAGGTAATTACTCTACGTGTTACAGTAAAAACTTTAAGAAACATTTAATTGAAGTACATTGCAGGTATGCCAAGATCCTTTCAGTTTCTTTCCATGTATATTTCAAATGTTGCCTGCATTACATTTGGAAGCCCCACTGATAGACAGTTAATATGTTCAGCTGGACTATTTGTATTTGAAACAGTCAGTTTTTTACTTTGGTTCAGTAAAAGCATGTTGAACAGTGCTTCTTTATGATGCCCAAACTTGAATTGTCTTAATGATGTTGCACATTTTACTAATAGCGAAAATCCAGATATAGTAACTCCTCAGTCATGTGATATACCTGGAGCTAGTGCAGTAGACGATGAGCAAGACTCGATGACTAATAAAGATCCTGAAGTGACATCTGCGAAGAAACCCGTTTCCGAACCGAAGAAAGGTTAGAAAGGATTTTTAAGAGGTCGTCTTCAGCTGTTACCTAAATATAATTACAGAGACGTATTTATTATTATGTTACCAGTTAGAAGGAAATTCAAAGAGCCAAAGAGATATGCTTGTGATTATTCTGGATGCCAATTTGTCAGTGCTTACAAAAAGGACTTAGTGCGCCATTTGCGGGTTCATTCTGGGGAAAAGCCATACGAATGCAGGACATGTAAAAGAAAATTTAATCGGTCTGACAAATTAAAGCTCCACGAAAGAACTCATACTGGGGATAAACCATATAGCCGTGACAAACGTAAGTATTTTACTTTTTCTTACATTTTTTGCCTTGCCTTGCCTGTACCTTAGCACATTACGCAAGTACACTCATTTAAATTTCAGAAATTGATTGTTCAAATATTATTATTACTAAAAACCTAACGTTTTTTGGGTTGAAAATGCTTTTGATCCCATTAGGTGCTGTATTAACTGAAGGCAGTAGTGCAAGCATTTACTCCGAGGAAAATCCTTACAGGTATTTTTGTTGATTACAGTACTGCATTCTGAAGAATATAATCTTTAAAAACAATTTCAATAATTTCAGGTGCCACAAATGCCCATACACTTGCTGTTACACAGATCAGTTGTACGACCACTTAAAAGCTCACACTGAAAAGGTCGTGTACAGTTGTCAGCTATGCCAATGCAAATTTGATGCTATTACTGATTTAGAACAGCATGAACTTCTTCACAAGGATGATGAGCAATTTGAATGTTCTGCCTGCAATTATAAATGTACCCTTAAAGGTGTTTACCTCATATACTTTTTCTAACTCTTCGATTACTATATGTACGTTTAAAAGTTTTGTTGGTGCATTGGTTCTAATGGGTTATGCTTCTAAATTTCAGGAAATTTGAAGATGCATTTGAGTCTCAAGCACCGCAATAAGCACCAATGTGAACTATGCACGTTTTCATCGCCTTCACAAAAGGCTTTCTACCACCACATGAAATCTCATGATACGAAATGGTTTCCTTGCCCCCATACTGGGTGTGTCTTTACTGGAAAGTCTCGGCAAGCCCTTCGCTTACATTTCTTTACACATAAGGAGGAAAAACAACCTTGCTAGCAGGTATAGCTTTACATTTTTTTTATTTTATATAACAATCTTCTTGAGTTTTTTCATTACTTTAGTTGTGGTTTTGTGTAGTTTTACCATGTGATAATTTTTATTATGCTTGAAGGATACGCAAAGTCTGTCTCTTTATCAGACTTTTTTGTGGCACAAATTTGTACTTTAAAAACTAAAAGCTTCCCCATTCCATAAAGAAGAAATAGTTTAGATATCGCAATGTGGGCGATCCAAATCCTACTCATGGCTTGATACCTTGAAATTGTGGGATGTTAGGCTGCAATTTCCAATTTGATCATTGAAATTGGGGTGCATGTGCATTAAGGGCTTTTATGCCTTACACGACCAATCTATAAATTAAATGTAAAGAAAACTCACCAACCAATCCATGGTCGACACAACTGTGCGTCAACATTGTGCCACCTAGCTTCAGAAATTCACATCAATGAATAGCAATTGTGATGCATAGTTTAATTTATCAGCAGTGTCCATGACTCATCATTGAAAATCATCTGCAACATTGGTGAGGACAATTTCCTGTTGAAAGCAAGGAATTCGCTTGTACATATTTCTCAACAAGAAATTATCTCAGGTTTTATCCATTCTGATGCTTCTGCCCTGATCCTCTTTTGACTCGTGGCATTGGAAGCATTCGGGATGCTGCAATACATTTTTTGAAATGTTCACCAAATTTGAAACAATCGTTGGCAATGGATTACAGAAATGAATTACCTCAGCAAGATGGGGCATGACTACACCTATTCCATATGGATTATTTGTGCCCACATACACGTGAAAGTGAAGAAATAATCAACTCTGCGTTTCAGTGGGAAATTTAACCAGTTATAAGCGATCTGCTTTTGAATGGAGGAGCTGTCGTGAATGATTGAATGCTTTCATACAGTATGCCCAGTGCCTGCAGATTGTGTTGAAACCACCATTTGCTCTATCAAGAAGTCCAGACTTCTAAGTTGGTTCTATTGATTACTGCTTTCTTGGATTTCCACAGTCGCTCCATGGCTAATGAACACTAAAGTTTGAGGCGTTTTCTCGCCAGGAGGTATTCTTGTTGCCTACATATAGCGATGCAATTTTGTAAAAAATGGAAATCTCGATGCAAGGACACGTAACGTTACGTGCGATTTATGAATTGTATTTTAAAATAAATATTTTTAAGTATTTTTATCCTGCTGTTAACATCTGGTAATCTGTTTTTGCTTAGGGCAGTTTGCAAACTTCCTAGTCCCACTATGCAAAAAATATTCCAACATTTAATGTTTTGAGTTGAGCATGTGAAAGCAGCAGCATTATTGTTTCAAACATATTTCAAACATGCAGCCTATAGTACGTGTTGATGTTTCATGAATTAACTGTTGTTTTGCATTTTGGCTGATCGAAAGCCTATGCCCACCATGCAAAAAAACTTCGTTAACCCATTCGCTTTAACCAATTAATTAAAACGCTCAATTTTCGTCTTACAATGTATAGTTTTTCATTCGTTAGAACGGTTAGATGCAAGTTTTTTTCCCTTTAAGTCGTGAGTTACGCCGTTTATTAATAAAAAATTTAAGATTCGAAAATTGAAATAATGAACGCACGCGTTCCAATTTTGAACGCATGCGTTCGTTATTTCAGATTGTTTTTAAACACTGAATAGACTATCATCTGACTATGGGAAAGCCAATCAGAGAGATTCGGCTTATCGATTTGGTTTTCCCGCTCAGGAAATCCCGATGTGAAAGGGAGGGGAAAATTGTTGAGCTTGGCAAGATTAATTCGAAAACAGTTAAAAAACGTTTTGTCCATCCTGATTGGTCTGAACCTACGTCATAGTCCATTCAGTGAGTAAAACACTATAGGTATAAAATACACGTAAAGTGTGCTGAGCAATTTTTTTTAAGTTTGACCCACTTGCAAAAGACTCACTTTTTACTTAGTTCATATTTCCCGCTTCTTGTCAATGTGCTGCTCAGCTAGCTTGTTTTGGGTTATGGCGCTTCACATAAATACGTGTGGATTGTTGACGTAATTCCAACGTACATGATTGACTGATTGTACATGCGCGTTTGTTCCATCGCAGTGATTCCATTCTTCGATCTTCATGTTGTTTCTGAAGTTGGCTAATTTTATCAAAAGAAGGCGTTACTTTCCCTACCCGTGAAACAAATATGCACGAAATTGCGGTGCCATTCCGTAGATATTTGGTAAGCATACAAATGCATGGTGGAAGTAAAATTTTTTTGAATTTCCGATTAGGTATTATACAGGTATATGGATTATTGCACTTGTGTAGGATGTTGTCATGTACATGTAGCGTTAGAACAAAATGTGCAAACTTGCAGGATCATCAACCACTTTGACGCTTTTACAATTGTTATAAAACTTCGCCACCTCTTATGGCATGACAGCTCCCTTTACTGCTATGAAAACCGACAAGTAATTGCTAGTTTCATAACAAGTTAATCCATTAACTTTTATGGTTCTGTATTTGCTTGCAGTACTGGTACTCGTATGCCTTCACATGCTAATTCAATTCAATTCAATTTAATACTCCCACCGCCAGCACATGAGGTGGGGGGGA
>JAQFYZ010003732.1:0-12712 GCA_034695085.1 Cylindroiulus punctatus | reverse complement strand
GCCATCTCATCGGTATGAGAAGGTCGCTGGCCCAGCTATTCGGGTCCGCGCCCAAGGGCACCACGGTGCCCTTGACAATTTTGTTGTTAAATTCATGTATTCAGTTTAGTTCTAGCACCTGAAGAATGGATTCAGTAATGGTTATTCTGTAATGAGCTGAAAATTGAGATTTTCAATTCATAAAATTTAATAATCATTTTGATGCAGTATTGGTGAATGCATGTAAAATGGTGCCAATATGAATCCTAAGGATTAGGAGAGCTGAAACTGGCAGCTGGCCGAATATGGGGAGGGGTGGAGAAAGGAAAGACGTTGGCCAACACCACCTTGCCAGCCGGAAACATCTGAACTTATCAGCAAAAAATTCGAGCCACCTGCATGTATTGCCCAAAAGTTCGTTTTTTACATCAACCAAATATCCGATTTGAATTCGAAAAAGTGCGTTACTTCCTGTTTAAAAGGCGCTTAATGTTAATGATATTCGTGTTGCATTACTTGGGCAAAAAACCTTGGAATCAAAGTCACATGTATAGGCATTCCTGTGAAATAATTAGGCAGTTCGCAGCCAATTTGTCTGTCTCTGCACGACGTTTCGGGGACTGAACCCCTTCTTCAGGTGCTAATTTATTGAAAATTTCAATATTAAATTTACATACATTGACGCGTTAGCGCTCGGTACACGTGCGACAAATTAAACACTTACGAAAAAACTTACAACAACCATTGCAAAAAAATTTTTTGATACAATAACCAAAACAGGCAGAAACCCATATTAGGTCGCTTCCCCCATCCAAAACGGCGGGGTCATTGACCTATGAACTTTAGTCCCTAAAGTTACTTCAAGATAAACTACCTTAACCCTCCCCCAAACCCATAGTCCCCAGACAAACCACAATTAATATTATTTTACACCCAGTAAATGAATAAAGCTATCAAAGTATGGAAGGGTTATGCCTTAGCCACCCCTGTAACCAAGTAAATGGCCAGTGTCTATTATTTTTAGTAGGGTTCAAAGTATAAAAATGTTTTTCCTTTACCTTTAAAGTTGATGAAAACGAGTAGTAGGAACACTACTACATTGCTTAATTTCATCTTATTTTTTTAAAAACGACGTTACGAAAACGAGCCTTCATGATGTGCCATTTGGGCATTGTCTGGTCAAATGAGGCCGAAAAAGAGAAAGGAAACGAACAACCCTTGCAGGGTTGAAGGGGAGGTTTTGGGTCACCATGGCACCCTTCCATTATTGGTTATCGGTGGGCCTGTATTCCCAAAGGGTCTTCCATGTTTGATGCCCACACTAACCCCCTTCTACCCAGGCAGAATTGCTCATTTCTTTAATGGTGTAAACCCAGCAAACCAGTGATTTGAGATTTAGAATAATCCTTATTATGAACTTCCATACTTTATCACATATTATAGTTAACATTGGTTTTTGCCAACCTTTCACATTTTATCCTTTTGTCTTGGCCCCCAATAGGCGTTCTATATTGGGAATCCTGAGACAGGTTGCTACTGGACGGAATGTAATACTCAGGTTCAACAATTTTCATAAACTTTTTTTGCTTTGCCCCTGTGCTTTCACCCTTACTTTCGCCGTCTATGGCTGGTAGCAAAACTGGTGTTGGTTTGGGATTAGGTTTGGGATTTGGTTTTGGCCCAGGAAGATCGTAACGTCGTTTTTAAAAAAATAAGATGAAATTAAGCAATGTAGTAGTGTTCCTACTACTCGTTTTCATCAACTTTAAAGGTAAAGGAAAAACATTTTTATACTTTGAACCCTACTAAAAATAATAGACACTGGCCATTTACTTGGTTACAGGGGTGGCTAAGGCATAACCCTTCCATACTTTGATAGCTTTATTCATTTACTGGGTGTAAAATAATATTAATTGTGGTTTGTCTGGAGACTATGGGTTTGGGGGAGGGTTAAGGTAGTTTATCTTGAAGTAACTTTAGTGACTAAAGTTCATAGGTCAATGACCCCGCCGTTTTGAATGGGGGAAGCGACCTAATATGGGTTTCTGCCTGTTTTGGTTATTGTATCAAAAATTTTTTTTGCAATGGTTGTTATAAGTTTTTTCCAAAGTGTTTAATTTGTCGCACGTGTACCGAGCGCTAACGCGTCAATGTATGTAAATTTAATATTGAAATTTTCAATAAATTAGCACCTGAAGAAGGGGTTCAGTCCCCGAAACGTCGTGCAGAGACAGACAAATTGGCTGCGAACTGCCTAATTATTTAATTTGAAACACCAGCCACCGAAAATAAGATGGGAAACCTGAATAGGCATTCCTGTGACATATGCATTCTTGTACCCCCTGTGGCAATAAGAGTTTCAGCATACAATTTGCCTGTCAGATGTTGATAAACACATATCCAGCAACATTGCGTTTTAACAGTTTGTGGAATAAATGACTAACTTGCCAGAAGTAGCCGTTCAAGTTGTTGCTCTATGCCAAGCTGGGCATAGCCAACGAGATGTGGCTCGCCGACTTGAACTGAGTCGGTCAACAGTTCAAAGGGGTAGCCAACGTTATGAGGAGACTGGTTCCTACAACCGACGACCAGGGTCAGGTAGACCTCGGTCCACAATGGGGCGACAAGACAGTTGGGTCGTTACTCGTTGATTTGGTGTTGGTGATGTCTGCAATTTGCTGTTGTGTATTTGCAAAATCTTTCGCAGGACTCCAGCTACTCAACACCAGCAGCAGGACCAGAATGAAGAAAAAGACTTCAACGACGTGCCCAATTTGGACGCTGCTACAAAGATTAGCAAAAATTTCCAACTTTTCTCAAAATTCCACAAGCTGCCCCTGAAATTTTCGAATTAATCACCTGCACAGCACTTAAATTGCATGCAGCGCTACCTTTTGCCTCCCTTTTTTAAAATCTCATGGCACCTTCTTGAAGTAGAGTGCGCTTCAACCTCTTCTAAGCCCCATTGCCCCCAACAATAACCCCATTGTCCAATGCCCCCTATTCCCATGTGCTGACCATCTCCTTGCCACATGCGCCCAGCAACAATGATTTTTCGGAAAAAAATTTCGGCCGATTTTGGATACCATGGACTCAAATTAAGGTAAAAAACTGCAAAATAATTCATTTTTAGCAGCTGAAAAACGTTTATCATTGGTTAACTAAGTAACTTAGTCAAAAAACGTAAAAAAAAACCTTCCCAATTACACATGCCCAAGATAATCAAGCCTAAGACCAAGGTATGCCCATTGGCAAAGTAGGCCCCTTCAATCATTCAACCCCAATAAGAACTTTTAAACCAAATGGAAAATTATGCATTTTATCAGAAAATTGATTCAATCTCTCGTATTGACGTAAATGTCAGGTGCATATTTGATGCAATTCACCTTTTTATTTTATTTTAATTTATTTTATTATATTTTTACGCATTGTATCTATGAGCTCACGCTATTGTAACATCATTTAGGGCTTTTGATAGCCGAAACGTTATGCCTCTCCGATGAAATTGACTGAGAATAAATACTTTACATTCAGTTCTTTGAGAAACGGGAAAGTTATTTGAGAAAAGGGAAAGCCAAAATATTTCATCCTGGACACAAATTGTAAGTAACAAAACAGAAAGTGTAATTGGCATGTTATTCGTTCCCTCTTTGCCCTTGCCCCGGCCTAAAACGAGTACCAGTGTCTACAATGTTGGTTATGTTAATTGATATGTATGGTAATGACAATCTTGAAATATACCTGCTGTGGTGTCCACATGCAGCTCACTTCGAGTTAGCCGTGTCAGCCATTTGCTTGAATAAATCACTGATTGCAACTGAATAGGTTAGCGGTTAGGTTAACTGTGTTTAGAAAATTAGTATTGTCGGTTGACGGCTGAAATAAAGAATGAACTGGGGAGTTCAAACTGCCTGTTTGCAATTGATCATGCAAGTCAATCCACTTCAGCAAGGATGGCAGCCATTTTCCTTTCCCCAAATAGGTGCTGAAAACATTCAACATTCTTCAGCATGCTTCAAACATTCCATTGGTCTGTTTAAACTACTCAGTTTAATCTTTTATTGGACCGACTAAATATATATATATATATTTAGTATATATATATATAGTATATATATGTATATATATATATTCATCTGCATATATATATATATATATATTTATCCTGAATGCATTTGTTTTTCATCTGTATAGCATTGCCAAATGATTGTATTTCCAATAATTACAAAGAAATTAAAGCTTATTCTAATATAGCAGTCAAAAGGAAATGTCATTCCTTTCATTATATTATGTATTGTTAGATCATTTGTTTGTATACACTAATCTGAAATTATCGCCAGTGAAGCAGTATATATGACCACCAATAAGAAAAATAATGTTATTTTTGCTTACATACCTCACTGACTTGATTCATCTCGCATGTTAGTTGTGATAAAAGCTGAACCCCAATCATACAATGCTCCACAGAACCCTAGAAAAATAAAAGTCAATAAAAAAGAAATGGAGCACAAATAAAACCGACAACATCGGAGGCCTACATCACATCATCTTGGGGTGAATCTAAGCATTGCTTCGTTTATTATTGAGAGGTAAACTGAAATGAACCAAATTATTATACGGTATGTAGCAAAACAATGTCTGCTTGATGCATATCACATCTCCAACTCAGTAGTGCACAAGAAAAAAAATTCCAATGTAAAACAATAACATTAGTAAATAATTTTCCAGAATTCACAGAACACGAGAAAAGTTTGGTGGTGGTGGTAGTGGTAGTTTATGGCTTAAGGGTGAAATTCCTTAAAGGCAAAATGGTGCCCGGACAGGGTCAAAGGAGCACCGGGGACAGGAAGAATGGTACCGAGTGACCACAAAGGGAGAGGGATGTAACACCCCATGCAGCTGACTGATTACGCTAGTTTGTATAACTCAGATATTGAGGACAGTAAAGGTTGAAGGGAAGAAGGAGCAGTTCCCCAGATGGCCATTATGGGTGGGACTGGAGAGGTTGGGAAACGAGGGCTTAAGAGGAAGAGAAGTCTCAGTAGGAGTAGGGTAACCAGGTATCAGCACAGTGTAGTAGACATGGATATATAGAAAGATCCAAAAAGAAAGAACGAGTAGGTAACAAGGCTAAATGGAACTCCTCAGACCACATGTCTGCAAGAAGAAAAAGGGCAGATACAGGCAGATGCTCATCCCCACCAAGCACATGGGCCATCGTGAGGGGTGATCAGCAGCAAGAAAAGGACAAAAAGCGGACTACCTGGCAGCAGCAAAGCAGGGGCACACCAAAAAGATGTGCGAAACGGACAGCAGCACGTTGCACCTTGGACATCGAGGGGGTAGCTCACCGAGCAGCAGTGGGTCAGGCGCACATGCCCCGCCCACAATCACATCAACACAACAGCTGCACAACAGGTCAGGGAGAACTGGGAAGGAGCGAATGGAGGGCCACAGGCGAACAGGATTATTATCGCCCACAAGCCAATCGGACAGCCGCATGGATCAGAAGTCGTAGGTCAATGAAATGGACTGCAGAACTCTGGTGTGTGTGTGTGTGTGTGTGTGCGTGTGCGTGTGTGTGTGCGTGTGCGTGTGCGTGGATTTGGGGGGCACAGTGCCTGAAAGGCAAAATGGTGCCCGAACGATACAGGGAAACAGACGGATAGATATAAATATACAAGAAAACGACAAGGACAGTGTAAAAGATAAAAAGGACAAACAGCAACATAGAAGTAAAAATCTATCAATAAACTTTAAAACAAGGTAACATGAAAACAGAACAAAGGGGGAAGTGAGGAGAGGAGGGGGGCCGGTCCTTAGTTCCAAAGGAACGCCTTACGTTGGCCAGTACAGGAGGACCAGCCGGGCGGGGAGAGCGTGGAGAACGTAGCACAGCGCACACAGCTATAAAAATAAGAAAAGGGAGAAGAGAGGTTGAGGAGCTAAAAGGCGTCGCGGAGGCCCGCGGCCTGCAAAAAAAATAAGCGGAGACAGGCAGACGCCCGTCCCCTCCGAGCACCTGGGCCAACAAGAGGGCTTGGCCAGCCGTAAGAAAAGGACCGAAGGCGGACTGCCGAGCAGCAGCAAAGCGAGGGCAGACTAGAAGGATGTACCGCACTGTCAGGAGCACACCTCACCGAGGGCAGCGAGGAGGTAGCTCCCTGAGCAACAGAAAAACGTGGGCCACAAACGAAACAACTTGTTGAGCGGCGACAAGGCCCACTGCTGCAACCAAGCCAAATGGACCGCTGCACAGACCAGTTGCAGCAGGTCCGCGAAAGGGATGGACAGAGAGCGGGGAGGCCGGGTGAGCGCCCGGGAAGCCGCGCGGTCAGCTGCTCCATTGCCAGCAATGCCACAGTGACCGGGCACCCAGCAGAAAGACACAGAAAAACCGGCAACATACAGACCACACAATAGGGACAAGGCAACCCGATGGGCAGGGTGGAGTGTTGCGGTAAGGGAGACGAGGCTAGTCAGACAGCTGAGAGAGTCGGAATAGATGATGGTGCGCCTCAGCTGGTGGGAGCGGATAAACAAGAGAGCGCGCACAATGGCGTAGAATTCAGCCGAAAAGATGAAAAACAGAGGTGGCAGGCCAACTGAGATGACCCGGGCCCTACAGACAACAGCGGCCCCGACAGCAGTCGGTGAATACGGGCTCGTAGTCAGAGAAGGCAGCACGATACTCGTGAAAAGAACTCTGGTGAGCACCTGGGAGGCCACACGGTCAGCGACCTAGAAAACTATAGGTGTTCCATTCTGCTTCACACAATGTTGCAAGAAAAAGGAAACTAGCATTATTTGAGTTGTATCAACGAAGAGGCCATGTAATAATTGTTATTCTATGTTACGCAAAGTGAAATGACCTTATCTTCAGAAACAACATCTTGGAACTCCCTCAGGATTGGCAAGTTTGTCATTTATGAAACATGTGACTGGCCCGCTCGGTCGACCGCCGAGCTTACTAGTTTGGTTGTAAGCACATGTATCGCAATGGTCTCTGACTTGGGCTGAGAAGGTCGACCCATGTATAAACCCTTGATATGGCTGCAATTTTATGTATATCTCCCAACCAGTTGACTCTCTAAGGCCGGCTGCAGACAAGCGTTGTTTTACGGTGTGTTAACGCACCGTTGGACACATGGTGATGCAGCATCCATTATCCAATGCAGACGTGCAGTGGATAAATGCACGTTTTGCAGACGGATAATTATGGCGCTTCTTCTACCAGCCTGCTTTAATGCAAGCGTAAGCTAAGGCACTTTAGTCTATGGCCTAACGGGACAAACGTTCTAGCAGAAACGTTCAAGAACACTGCTGTACCGCAGTTGGACCGCGGCCGCAGTCCGGCTGACACACACACGCGTGCATGCGCCCATCGACGATAATGGCTAGGACAAACGCTCGTCGAAAAACCGCTGCATCCACACATTAAAACACCACTCGTATGCATCCGGTTTAATGGCATTGTCCCACGCTGTGCGTAGGAAGTGCCCCTGAGCCAGGATGATGAACTTATGCGAGGCGTGGTTGCTGGTAAACTTAACAATGGTTTATTCTCGGCACGGAAAACATCAGGAACCCAACCAGCTTGGTTGGGTGTCAGCCAGCAAGTGATTACAATAAAACAACATGGCCGACTTCCGGCAAACAGGTTCATGGGCCAGCTGACGCTGCACCCAGCATGCACTGCTGGAGCAGCTGAGTACAGGGCGGGGAATTTGAAAAAGGGGGATTTCAAATTTAGTGTTTCGTCGCCCGCGCCCTATGGGATTTCGAATTTCGAATTTGGTGGTTGTCGGCCCAACCACTTCCATACCCAAAAACCCTTTCCTGAATGCTACACAGATGACCTTCCATGGCTTGCTCAGTTCCAACTGGGTCCGACTCAAGGGAGCAACATGCTGCGAGTTTATCACTGTTGCAGGCAAATCACTTTGACGGTACTAGAGTTGGGGCTCAGTCAGTTGCTCCCTCATACAATTGATACGGGTATTGTAGCCCCCGTTTATGTTCCATCGTGACATACCTCTCCCGGTCTTTGGGAAGTTATTCAACAAGAAGTGCGAAAATGTTGCATCAAGGGGTGGTAGTCCCTAGTTGGAGCCCATGTGCGCCCCTAATTGTGTTGGTACGTAAAAAAGGCGGATCGGCCTGTTTTTGTGTCGCTTATCGCAGACTCAACACCATTACTTGGGTGGATAGTTATCCCCTTCCACATATGTATGACACGCTTGATTCCCTACAAGGTTCAGGTTGGTTTGCCACCATGGATATGACGTCTGGGTTATGGCAAATTCCAATGTCGCCCAGCGATCAGAAGACAGTATTTTTCTGCTAGGAGGGCCACTTCCCATTCACTAGAATCCCTTTTGGATTTTGTAATGCCCCAGCAATAATGCAGCGTGGTTTGGACAAAGCCTTTTTCCATTTGAAGTGGGAGTGCTGTCTGAATTATTTAGACGACATGTTTGGGTTTTTTGGAGCATCTGCACCAGGTATTTGAAGTGTTGATGATCAACAATACCCAGATAAAACCATTTGTGATTTTGTGGCTAGAAACAGGTCAAGTATTTGGGACATATCGTCAATAAAGATTGTGTCGCAGTGGACTCGGATAAGACCTGTGCAGTGGAAGCATTTCCGGTGCTGCTTACACGCGCTGTCGTTTGCAGTTTTCTGGGGTTTGCGGGCTACCACCGGTGCTTCATTAAGGATATCGCCCCGCTGTCCCGGCCTTTGGCAAAAATAACCAGGGACTCTGTGGCGTTTGTTTGGTCACCCCTTTGCCAGCAATCATTTCAGGCCCTCAAGCAGGCTTTCAGGGTACTCCCCAGAAATTCAGTTTCAACTTCCCTGACTATTCCAGATGTTAAAAACAAATTTCCCTGATCATATTAAATGGTCAAACATCAAATGGTCTAGGCTAATGTAGTGTGTAATTTTCTGACTTTTGTCTTAATATTAGCTGAATTTCCCAGTTTCTAAATAAATAAATCTTCCCTAACTTCTCCAGGTCTTTTGAACTTCCCTGACATTTCAAGGTTTTCTAGGATTTCCAGGTCTGGGGGACCCTGGCTTTGTGCTCTGCACAGGTCCTGGTCATGTTTGATCCGACAAAATCATTATCTTTCCATGCTGGCACATCGGGAGTTGAGTTAGGCACAGTCCTCTATCAGGGTGAGGCGATCGACCGGCAGGTCGTCTTTGCATTCTGTGCGCTGTTGCCCACGACAACGCGGAATATACCGTAACGGAGCTGGAAGCCTTGGCTATTGTTTAAGCATGTGAAAAGTTCCACCACTATTTTTTTTAACCCTTTTGTTATTGTGACAGATCATCACACCCTTTGCTTCTTGCATTCTATTTTCCCTGTTAGGTCATTAGGCGAAGATGGAGGAATTCACCTATAGCAACCAAACTATAAGCCGCACCAGTAGATATAACTGGCGCCCAACCAAGCTCGTCTGCCCGCACCATGCTGACCGAGTCTCCATGCTCTGCAGACACCTCACCCCTGTGTGCCTGCCCAACCCGTGGCGTGAGCACCACGCCCAAATCATACATTTCGCACCCCATGCTCTATGTCCCTAGTGCCCTGCAGACCCCCGGACATCCTCACCGACGTGTCCCTCCACATCAGAGCAGATCATAGAATTGCCCCAACAAATTCAACAACATCACACACGTCACCAATGAGCACTAAGACTTCCCATCTCAATGTGGCAAAGAATCATTCTTAGTGCTGCGGCGTGGCGTCCCTTAATGGGTACGAACAAGGTCTCCACAATTGACACCTCTGAACCTACGGAGAAAGAGGTTCTGTGCTCGATCAAGGACGCCTACAAACTTTTCGAAGCGTAGGAGACTTTCCACGTAATCGTCAGGAATTTGATCAGTGGCAACGGTCCTTCGTCAGCATCTGCAAACAACACGACATCCCGGACAGGAAAGCCCACAGCAACATCCTGCCTCCCCAGAACAGCAAAGCCCAATTGTGGTGGAACAACATCAGTGGCCACATTCGGTCGCTTGAAGAGGCAGCACAGTTTACTGCACCCGAAAAGGAGGCGACATATTTCCCAGTCACTTCACAAATTACGACAGCATCGGATATCCAGGCTGCATCTATCGCACAGGCTGACTCAAAAATTGAAAGGGATATGCCCGGGGTGAATGACCAACTCAGTTGCCTGACCTAGCTATTGCCTGGCTGCCCACCCACGTCAGATGGCTACCATGTTCCATTCAAGCTAGCACTAACGACAATTCATCCGCCCAAGAACGAGTCAGCCATCATTGTCTTGTCCAAGCCCAAAACAAACGCAAACGTCCTAACCAATCACTTAGACAACAGCCTTCCGGTTTCGGAATTTGTTGTACTACAGCAAACACCTGTCAAAAACCGGACAGAGGGTAGTCTCAGTTCAAACATAATCGCAAGGCCTACCGACAGGACTCGGCAAACTTTGCCCACCTACAGCAGATGATTCAAGAAAAAGATCAGTCTGTTGACTGCATCATCAACGACATCAATTGGTTTCTGTCCCAATTGACATCACCTCCGTCCCTGTTACCAAGAATTAACATCATGTACAAGGCATTACACATGCACATCATCCACTCGCCAGGTAACCCTCCTAATCGACAGGGGGAAATGGCACTCCGCTCCTGCTAATGATCGTCAGCACCTATTTCCTGTCCAGGAATTGCTCCCGGATTCCGCCAACTCTTCGCTATCCGTTCCGCATGCTGACTGCCAAACTGCAGACATATAATCCGTGGTAGACAACCAGGTCCGTGTCAAAGTTCATGTCGACGTCAGAACGGGCAGCTCCTCCCTCACCTTGGGAAGACGTCAACATCGACTGTAACGGGTTCATCCGAACCACCACCGCCTGTTTTTGCAGAAGCCGCCACGTTTGAACAGGTAAAGAAAAAGACGCAGCCGTCCGAGTTCGGACCGCGGCAGAAGCAGCCGTCCGAACCCGGACCGCGACAGACGCAGCCGTCCGAACCCCGACCGCAGCAGCAGCCGTCCGAACCCAGACAGCGACAGAAGCAGCCGTTCGAGCCTGGACCGCGGCAAAAGCAGCCGTCCGAACCCGGACAGCGACAGAAGCAGCTGCCCGAACCCGGACCGCCGCAGACGCAGCCATCCAAACTCGAAAAGCGTCAGATGCATGAACTCGGACCGCAGCTGACGTACCCCTCTGAACTCTGACTGAAACAGACGTTTCCGTTCGAACTCAGATGTCCCGTCCAATGATCGAAGCCATGATTTCATTTCTAGGCTAATCCCCGGACACTTAACAAAGTGGCTGGAGATCAGCAATAGTGTAACTCCAAAACTTTTATATTTACATGTATGTCAACTATGGGCCCATCAAGGGTCAGCCCTGCATGCTTTCCTTACATATTGCGACGGTACAGGCTAATGCCACCACCATGGACCCATCAGCTCACCCAGCCTTATTTCAGTTCTCTTTTCATGGTCCACACAACCTAAACATGCCCATCCACTAGATCCATCGAACTGCTTTTGTAAAACAGCTAATAGCACATTCACGTCAGGCATGCTAATTGCTCATTGAATAATTACGTTTTACAACTGTATACACTGTTCATCTCCCTTACTCCTTCCAATACTGACATCTTATAAATTTCACATGGGGGGTATAACGTCAGAATTTTAGTTATCAGGACCAACACCAGGGTTTCAGACAGAACAGGTCATCACCCTTCCCATACCAGGAGAGGGAGCCACCTTGACCTCTCCATACCAATAGGAGAAGGTCACAACCTTTCTTCCACTGAGTAGGAGTCACGAGGTCAGAAGTGTAAAAACCTTCCCCTCCAAAACCCATTTAAGACCAAGTCCTTCCAAAATCAAACAGTTAGCTGGACAGCTCGAGGCGATCTCGAAACTGATCTCCAGAGCTACTGGAAGGAAAAGTGTACTTGGATTCCACTATATGTCTTCCCGTGCATTTGTGTTAAACAAAGGCAGTACCCGACCCGACCTCAGTCGCGACCCCGGGTTTAACTTTGTCTTCCCGAAGATCTGCTCCCGAGTCCAACCGGAGACCTTAAGCAGATAACACGCCGTCCAGCAGCTCGGATCCAACATGGACCTGCCAAACCAGTAGCAGTCTGGACCTGCAGTCCGGAACCCCTGTATCAGGTTTCCCTGCAGCGCTCCGGAGCTTCCCGGGCCCGCCCGCCGCTTGGGTGCCCCCTAAACCTGCCTGCACTGCAACACTCAGGATTTTTCCCGGACCAGCAGCACGCACCACAGGTGGTAAATACACCTAAAGCGTTAGAGCTACAACCAGTGGCGGATCTAGGATTCCATGAAGGGGGTGCGGTAGGCAAGCGCCCCCTCCCCCAAGTGACGTAATAGGGAAGTTGTGTATGGGAGGGGTGATCGAGCGACGGGCCTAGCGGGGGGTTTTGGGGTATGGAATACCCCCCAAAGGACAGGGGGTACGGGGGTACTCCCCCGGAAAATTTTCCAAAATGATAAGCAAGATTATGAGTTTTGAGGCACTAAATGCGATTTGTCAATTAAAATTTTAAATAGTTTAGTGGTTTTTCCCCAAATTTTTTCAACTCAATAGTGGGGCGGAAAAGCAGTAATAAAATTTACCAAGATGCTAATACTAAAAATAAGCTTGAGAAATCACAGAAAACCTCTAAAACTGGACAGTGATTGTTTGCTTGGAAG
>JAQFYZ010003731.1:0-12712 GCA_034695085.1 Cylindroiulus punctatus | reverse complement strand
ACATTGTTTTGCTATGACGCAGAGGATGATGTCTTACATGCCTCTTTCCTGCTTTAGTATGTTTTTGTTATCACACGCAACAGAGCACAAATGCTCTTGCTTGGTATTTCAGAAGATATGGGTATTCCTATTCATTTCCCAATTGATATAAACTTTTTAGGTTGGTTATAACCTGAAGGCCAACTGTTTGCATGCAAGCCTTACTTCAGCTTGTAATTATGATGACTGCTATGTTATATGACCAAGACCTGTTCCTTGTTGGTTTCACTCCTAGAGAAATGGTGCAGCAGAATGACTTCATTCAGCACTGTTTTGACCTATGGCTGAAGATGGCCTTGATTCTAGCAATATGTCTTTTTTATCATTATTCATCTACTTAAAACAAGTTAAAGGCATGCTTCCGGCTAGCTCTTCAAGGTCTTTGAAATTAGATCTTTGTTAGTAATTTATATATACGAGGCCAGCTTGTTCTTTGATAATTCTACATCATTCAAATGCAATTCTGGCGAGGATGTTCCGCTTTAAAATTTTGAACACTAACTATAAAAAATGAAGCTATCGTCATTTTGTTAATGGATATTCCTTTTACAGGAAAATGTTCGTTGGTGGCCTTAGTTGGGAGTCCTCACAAGGTACAATATTACAAATTTCTGGAGTTGTTTTAATGCATTTTCAGTTACTGATAACAAAAAAAAAATTGCTCGTCTTCACAGAGGCATTGTGCCGTTATTTCACTCGATTTGGTGAAGTTGTTGACTGTGTTGTAATGAAGAATGGAGAAACGGGACGATCAAGAGGATTCGGATTTGTTACTTTTAAGGATCCGGCATGTGTACAAATAGTGTTAAACAGTGGGCCACACAACTTAGATGGGCGAACGGTAATATAGGCTACATTTTGGTATTTCCATGTTCGGTCCTGTTTTCTGTTTGGATTTTGAACTCATTATGATAGTGTATATCTTTTCACTTGTAGATAGATCCAAAATCATGTAATCCTCGCAGTATGCAAAGGGTAAAGCTTGCAATGTTTTCCACACCTTTTAATAAGTAGGCTCAAAATAAAATTGAGAACTTAACGACAGTTTTTTTTCAATTTTCAGACAAAAAAAGGAGAACATCCTAAAGTATTTCTTGGTGGTTTGCCATCAAACATAACAGAAACGGACTTAAGGAGTTATTTTAGCAAATATGGGAAGGTAGATGCACGTCCCATCAATGCACAAAAGTTTGCACTATTAATGTGGTTCTTGTTAATGAAATTGTACATACTCGTTGCATTCAGGTTATTGAGGTAGTAATTATGTACGATCAAGAAAAGAAGCGATCCAGGGGTGAGTATACATATAAATGAATAGACATAAAATATGTAAATATTTGTTGTAATTTTTAAGCTTTCTGTTCTAATACGGCTTAGCAGTGTACGAGCTTCTGTTATGAAAAGATGACTTACAGTTAATATCCAAGGCAATGTTTAAGGGCATCTTTTGTTAAATTGTTGAGCACCCTGTGTATTTAACAAGGAATGTTTTTATTAAGTATTCTTTTTGTAAATCATTTTCGTCAAATTTTAATTGTAATAATTTTTCTGAGACATCCAACCTTTGCCCATGTGTTACTCAGTAATCTCATTCTGGATTATTAGAGCGTCAAACTGGGCATAAAAAAATCGGCCTATATAAGCAGATTACAGTTCTAGTGTTAAATACCTTGAACATTTGACTTATGGGTTGACAAGTTTGCTTTATTTTGCATTGACAAAACAATTAAGAATGGTTACATGATTTCATCAGAGGAACATTAGCCCTGCTGTGATTCATGCATTGAAAGTCGTGAATTAAATTTAACAAAAATTGTTCTTGTCGGGTGCAATGTCCTTGATATATTAACTGATTGTTGCAAATGCATCCACAGTTTTTGTAATTACTGTTATAGGTTTTCTACTCTTTATGTAGGTCCCACATCATTATTTTTAAGATAAACATCTAACCAATCCACTATTTTTCTAATTGTCTGCTCTTGTAATAAATTTTCATAATTTGTTAACCGATGAAAGGTGAAGCAATGATATTTAGACAATATAAGGAATGTGAAAAATGAGAAATAGTGGCTTGCGCTGATGCTATTCTAAATAAGCTAAGTTGGTATGGTTGCTTTGACGATTAGGCTTTGGATTTTTGTCATTCGAAATGGAGGACAGCGTTGATCAAGTTTGTGCCGAACAATATGTCACCATCAATGGGAAGCAGGTGTAGTGGAACTGCCCACCTCTCTATTATTAACCCACTAAAGGTGGCTGTAAAAATTATGTGCTGTCTGCAGAAAGTATAACTATTCTTTGCATAAAAACATTACTTGTGCGAGCAAGGTCACTGATGATATTAAAACGTGGCATACAAGTAATGTTGCTTTTGGCTTTAGATTTTATAATTTATCAGCTATCCTTTAGTGTACTACTCTAGCCTAAACCAATGCGCAAAATGTCTGCATTTTAGGCTTAGGTAGAAGGGTTAATCTTGCATATATTTATATGCAGTCGCATCCTCTTGCAGTATTTCTTGGACAACTTTATTTATCACTGCCATGCAAGTTAAAGAATCCATGTGCAAACTTCAAAAAAATGAAAGAAAACAGGAAATAAATGGATATGAATAGAAAATATAATGTACAAATTGGTAATTTGTCATTTATTGCAAGAACTTAACCTGAAAATTCCTGTTTCTGGCATTTATTTTGAAGTGAGTACAAATGAGGTTAAATATTTAACATATTGTTCATAAAGTAGTGATATTGTTATTTTAGTATATCTCGTCTTCGATGAATTGAGAATACTTGGTTATTGCTAATTTAAGGTGCTTTTGACATGAGACTTGTAATTTTAAAACTTTGGTCTGGGTTGTTATAAGTTTGTTAATCACCTGCTAGAATTAGTGAGTAGATTACCGTATATTTATGCAGTAGCATGCGACTGTATAGTCTTTTAGATGTGACTGGAAATTTTAGCAGGCCCTTGGTTTTGTTTTGTAATGTCTTTATTTTCAGGGTAGTTTTACCACTAATCTTAATGATACCTTTAGGATTCTAATAGTGCTTAATTACCATAACCATTGAACTTATATTTGCTGAATTGATATAACTGTTAGTAATTTGCATTTCAATTGAATTTTACAATTGTGTTTAGCCTTGAATTTTAGATTTTTAGTATTTAAAATAGTCATAGTTGTGGATTAGTGCCTGCTAGTTGAAATTTCGCTATATAGTCATCTTTTTATATGTTAAAAAATGACTTAAATAAGATAAATTAATTGTGCCAAGGGTCTGCAGAAAATCTTTTAGCACATTTAAAACATGATTTGTGAAATGAAGTTTAAAAGTTTGCCATCCGGATGGAGAACAATTCATATGATTTCTACATCAGACTTAAAAATTTATCACACAAAATTCCAGATGAGATAATGAAAATCTGTTTGCACAAATAATTTATCCTGACGTATAGACAATATGAATCTCCAGCCTGTTGCTTGTTTTATAAATGTATGCTAATGCAGCGACATGTCCAATTTTAGATTGAGTGCAAGAAGGCTGAACCTCGTGATGGGAAATCCGGGGGTGGTGGTCGTTCAAACAATCACTGGAATGGTGATGGAAGGCATGGAGGCATGCCCCCTCCACACATGGGAGGTCCCCCTATGGGTGGACATGGCATGGTGCCACCACCAATGGCAAATGGAATGGGCTATCAACAGCCTGCATGGGGAGCACCTCCTCCAGGGGGCTATTCTCCACAAGGTAAATATTTTTACTTGTCTCTACCTCAGGCAAAGTTATTTAACCTAGAACTTTTGTTGTAATAATTTCTCTGAGACGTCCAACCTTTGCCCATGTGTTGCTCAGTAATCTTATTCTGGATTTTTAGAGCGTCAAGATGGGCATAAAAAATTACCCTGTAAAGCAATTTATTGTTCTATTGTTTAATACCTTGAACATGATTTATGGGTGACAAGTTTTCTTGATTTTGCATTGAAAATCGTGAATTAAACTTGTATGATATTTGCAGGACCTTATGGACCGCCTCCAGCTGCTGGACTTGGTTACCAGGGATGGGGTGCACAAAGCCCTTATTGTGCCTATGGAGCACCTGCACCAGCTTATGGACCTGCACCCACAGCGTATGCTGCATACGGTAAGAAAGTTGCTCAGAAAGGCATTTACCCATTGTGGTACCTGTTGGTCTCAACTGCCAACCTAGGTCGTCTAATTGTGCATGAATAAAACTACTTGAAAATACAATCAATCTTTATATTATTGTGGACTACGCCAGTCAGCCTGAACTTTATTGTAAATTGAATTCAACATTTACCATTTGCCTATGTGTTACTCAGTAATCTCATTCTTGATTATTAGAGCGTCAAACTGGGCATACAAAAATTAGCCTATATAAGCAGTTATTGTTCGTGTCTTTCATGCGTTGAACATACGACTTATGGGTTAACATTGTCATGGTATAAAACAAAATGACTAAAGTTCAAGTTTAGGAATTATCTTTAAAAGTACTGTAACAGCAATTAATTACTTGGACCCTTGAGTAATGCACTGCCATGATTATTACAAAACATTAGTGAATAGATTGTTTGTCGTGTTTTATCTTGAAATTTTCTCTCTGCATTTTCTTGCACATTACAACTCGGTGTTGATGCATATTAATGTGAGGTATTCAACTTTCCTTCGAAAATATACTTTCCTTACCACCTGTTATGCTTTAGCATTGCACCTTGCAATTTGTGGGTCTTATTAGCAATATCAGAAATTGTATAAGAGAAATGTTTTTTTTTTACTTACTAGTTTCATTTATTTATCCAATTGTCCTTTTTTAAACAATCAGGATATGGTTACAATTGGGCAGGGCCTCAAGCACAAGGAGCTGTGGCAGCACCAGTGACTGCACCGAATTCAGGCACAGTCGCCATTACTGATTATGCTACACAACAGCCAGTGCCTACTGCAGGAGTAGGATCGCCACAAACAGCGACAAATGTCCAAAGTCTGCCTACCTCCACGCCTACTTCTAAAGATTATAGTTCATACTCCAGCACAGCAGCCTATGGCAAGTTCTAATTTGATAACTACGTTTTTCATGAAAATGTGGGATGGAGTGTAAATCTTTTCTTTCCTTTGATACAAAAGGTTCAGTCGGTGCTTATGCACAAGATGCATCAAGTTATGGCCCTGCAAGGCCCTATACTGGACAAGAAGGTTTGTAGATCATTGAAAATTATTAATGAATTGAATGTGGCTGGCTGCTTTAGCATTTATTGTACTTACAAAGTTTACATGTACTGCTAATGCAGTGATTTTAAAATCAATCCAAATCGGAATCATTGCTGACATCAAAGTTATGCAATTTCATCCCATTTTTGTAATATTTTTTTTTTCGAATGTTTTACTTAATTGGTCGTCATTTAATGTTTCATTAAAATGACGTTGCTTTAAATGTTGGACTTGATTACGTGTCAGTGGGGAATTTGCAGGTATTAAAATTTGATTTGCTTGTCTTATCTTATTAGCTAGGAATTGGGGCTTAAGTTTCAAAACCAGTATCAGGGTTTTGTCTAGTCACTCGTTAACTAGACATTGATAATGTGTTCACTTTTGATCCTACATATTTTGAATTTGTCCTGATTTACGATGTAGCAAATCTTGCTCAATTTTAGGAGGAAGCCATGGTGGTCATGGTGACAGCTCAAAGGCAAATGCCTATAATACAAGTTCCCAAAGTGGTAGCCGTGGAAATGGCAGCACGCATTCACAAAGCTATCACCCATACCGAAGACAGTGAAGACATTCTTTGTTATCACAAATGCGTTGCCTAAAAGTATTGTTTTTACATGGATTGTCATCCATTTCAGTTGCCTTTGGCAACATTTTAGTCTATTGGCACCTGGCAAAATTGATTTTTATTCACTCGATGATTATTTTAACAATCAATTAACCTGGTGTTTGTGACTGCAAAATTGTATTTTCCCAAACACGTTTTCACCCCCATAAGTATTGTAATCATTATATTGCACAAATATATGAAGTTAACTGTTCCCTTTGTTGACTGGGAATTTCGCCGTGCAATTCGTTACACTATGTGTAAGTACCAATATGAGGCAACATGTGGAGAGTGTGAGACCAGTGGACTTTCATTACATGTTGCATACTGTATTTTGTCAATCTATCATGGTGAATCATTTGTTGATTTCTCATATTGCTTATCTGGAACATTCAGATCTTAAGCAGTTTCCAATTTTTTGCTGCTTTCAATGAAATGCAGAATAAGTAAATGCAACAGAATTCCTCCTTTGTGTTGGTTAGAACACTGCTTTGAATTTGTGAGAAAAGAATTCTTCGTTTGGGGCTGGTCTTTTAAAGTTCGCCCCTATAGGATTTGGGGCTTAGCTTATTGTGATTATCCCTGTGTTGGTACTTAGACATAGTTGTGCACATTTATATGAATTGAGTAGGTTCTAGTGATGACCCTGTGTTTCGTTCATGCCAGTTTAAAGAGAAAATTCTTTTGTGATTGGTTTTAATTTCTGATTGTTTCATCTTCCTCCTTTGGCACATGCAAACTTCATAATTGACCATAAACATACACATATTTTGATTTGATGAGGCTGGTATCTGTTATAATTTTACAGCCATGTGCCTATAGTTGTAAAAACATTTGAAAGTACCTGGTATAAGAATTGTTTTATGCTATGAAATATATTTTATTGTTATGCGTTCATATGAAATTAATAAATTCAATTATAATTGTTATGGTACTTTCGTCTGTGTTTTGGTACACTATACTTACCTAGTGCCTACCTTCCTGTATGATCTCTTTAGTCTGGAAATGTTGGGGAGTCTGGCCATCCATTGCAAGGTATCCTTTTCTGCGAACTTGAAGATAGGGGCATATGGATTTGCCAATTTGGCGCGTCTTGAATGGGGGTTTAGTGGTTTACCACTTGAAAAAGATGGCGGTGTAAAGAATTTCAAATGGTCTGGCTTCGCGCCCTTTTGAAACCGCTTCTCCCATTGGTCTCAATTGGTTTGATGACGTCATAACGGTATTTTCCCATCGGTATGATTTGAATTCGTGACGTCACCCCAGCGTGTAGTCCCAAAGTGCAACTGGTCCCTGTGTTCACATGATCCAAACTTTTCACCTCTTCAGCAGTATGTAAAACCAAATGTATTCTCCAAGTCGAGCGTTGCACAGTTACACGCATCTCCCAGAAATCTTTGATGTTAGTTTTCTTTCTCATACTCAAAATCGGACCCGGATAAAACGCCAGATCTCGGGGAATTCGGGGAACTTCGTTTTGACATCATGAAAAAGTCACGCACTAAATTTTTACTGGAAAAGTGCAACTTAAAATCGGTGGAAATCAACGATGGTGCTTCGCTAAAAATTCGACTGTTATGTCGTCAAAACTGAATCGTGTTTGAATATACAGTAGAAGAATTGATGGTAAGTGACATTGCTGACGTTGGGCAGGATCAGAGGGGGTCCCGCACTATGCTTAACAATACTAGGCCTATTGATGTCACAAATTTATTTATAATAGCTCTTATCTACAGTTACATAATTCTCATTAACAATGATTTGGCAATCTAGTCCTTGTCAGGGCAAATATGAATAAGGATAATCGCGATTTAATGCAGCTGATATACGCGGCCTATGACGACACTAAATGTAGATGCTATTGAGGAATGATTGGTTTATAAGAGCAGTCCGCACATTGTCTCGGAACCAGCATCTTGCATGAGAAGTGGTGCAATGCGTCGTGAGCTTCTAAAACAAAAACAGCATAGTCTTAGCCATCATCATGGTCAAGCAGTTGCAACTTTATATTCCTGCGCCTTCATGTGATTATGAAATTACGAAATGCCGATCCGGTTTATACTTTTCAAATTCCAGAACGATAACTGGTATGTGTTCTAACCACAGTACTGACCTTTGAGTTTTTGCAATACCGCAAATCTTGCTTTTCTTTCTTGATCAAGTTCGTTACAAAGAGTTTCTGCAATTTGCGCAAAGCAATTGAAGAGGTCAGTGGCGATCATCGTTTTTGCAATTTCATTTTCGGCCATTTTCAGGTAAGGACAGTTGGGTTTCTAAGTTAACATTGTGTTCATTTACCTTTTACCACCTCAAGTTGCTTGGTAATCTCTTCGCGATATGAAACTTCTCTCTTCACTTGCTCTTGGAATGTTTCTGTTGGGAATTTTGAAAAAAGATGAAGTTAGACATACTGCAATGTATCATTGAACATACAGTGTAGTTTCCCCAGTTTACATTTCCATGTTTGTAAAGCAGGGTTGAACAAGTCCATTGCACGTTTTAGTCAGTATGGTTAGTGCTGTGGCCAAAACGTCAATCTGGACATTAATCATTTTTGAATAAACGACACCTTGAACTTGTTAAAATAAGAAACAATACACACATTATAAAGTTTTGCTATTTCTGCAATTTGTTTATAGGTACCATTCTAATATTTTCCATTCGGAAAGTGACTTGGAAAAGTCAGGGAAGGTGGCAGGGCAGATTGATTAATTTTAAAGAAGTCAGGGAAATGCAACATCTCTTTACACAAGTCCTGAAATGACACAGCCTAGCATGAATTTGGATACCACAAAGTCTTAGTGGCTTCATTCAGGGAATTCCCCATTTCAATGTTGACATAATCTGTCACACAACAACCTGATATCAAAAATACCTTCTCTGACAAGAATTTTGAAACCTGTGCTTTTTTTCTGCAGATTGTAAGAAGAATAACCTGACAAAGATAAACTTAATTTTTTTATTTCCATTAACTCAAGCTATCAATAGAAGCGAGCAATTTTGTGGAGGAGATCAATAATGAAATTGTGAATTTGACAAAAACATATCTAAGTTCGAAGTTTTTATTAAAATTACTGGTTCCATCTTAAATTTTTTGTTCACCTCATGTTTATGGTGAACAATGAACAATAAATATAGCATTTTTTACATTGGTCATATTATTAAGTCATATTATCGCAATGTTCAGGGAAATTTTTAGTGATACCTGGAAAAGTTAGGGGATTGTCAGGGAAGTTGAAAATTGAATTTCTGGGGGAATCCTGTATTAGATCGCACGTATAGGCAACATGGAAGAAAAACGTTCTCTTTGAAATCCACCTAGCAAGGCATAGGCCTAATGATTTGCATTTTTCGACATCACTATCGGTGCAGTGAATCCGCCTCTGCATGGTTTTATGGATTTTTGTTGCGATATGAAGAAACTGCTGATACAGTTATAAACCTTTAATACACCCTGCGCGCCAAACTTGCTGGCAGGAGATACGGTAACAAGCCTAAATAAAGAGAGTCGAGCAATCCTCTTATGAATGCTCAAGTTTAGCAGGCTATATAATCCATTATATAAAAGTTACGGGGCTTTTGAAGAGGAAAAAAGCGGGGTTTGCCAATCACTCCTTCCTGCAAACGGCATCTTTCATGCGCGTGATGAGATTACAAACCTTAAAAAACATTTCCCAGATTTGTCCAATATTGGTCATTGCCTAAACCGCTGAGTGCGTGTAATTGAATGCATCCAACAATATGGAGAATGGAAGAGATGAGAAAATAATCTTGTTTTACATGCCTCACAAGTTAACTTTATAAGGAAGGTGGGATGGGATGTTGCGCATGTAGAGAGCTTAGGTTTAGTCCAAGCATTTCCATCGAGCAAATCCCCAGCCTAATTTCTTCAAAATCAAACTCTGTCTCTTGAGTTGTTTAGTGATTGCATGCATGAAAACTAGGTTTGATTGCTTTTTAAGTATAAAATCCTTAAATAAATGTTTTGCTAGCCTAATTCGAGGCATTTGGCAGCGGTTGCTAAATTAAATCTGCGGTGATACGATTTAATTCATCTACATCTTAAGTTTTAATTGGTAAAGCTGCCAGAAATTGTAATTTGAAATGTTGATAACATGGTAACATGGAGGGGTAACCTTACATGTACGTGTACATATTGGACGTTTTCTGATCACTGATGAGCCAGTGTATATACCGACTCTAAAATAGTCTAACATGGCCTTATGAGAATAAGTTATTATTTCTCTGATAATAAAATGAATATTTTGACTGAATGGGATAAATATCATTACAGATAAACGGTTTTGGGTAACAAAAACTTTATGATCAACAGTTTATGAGTAATGAAGAGAAATGTATGGGAAGCTGGATCATCTCCAGGTGGTGACATGTTTCCAATCACCCAGAATCCTCTGCTTCATAAAAAAAGCAGCACGAACCCTTGGCGTTGTGGTCTGTCACAGTTTGCTAAAACCAAATATAGCACAATTTCCCCCATACTTTTACAAGTTTGCCTGATCCGGGGTTGGTGGGGATTCGTTGCATCTGGTTTTAGATCTTGAACAGGAAGCCACGTGCTCGTTTCCAACTAAGCATGTTTACGCTGTTTACATGCTATTTGCAGGGACTTTTTAACTTGCTTGGTTTGAGGTGCCGTGAGTAAAACCACCACGTTTGAAATTCTTAGTGCATGTACATATGTATTCAAGTCAAGTAAAGGTCGGTAAAACAGGTTAGCATGCACGACTTACTTAGATTCAGGTAGCTTAAAGTCGGCATGTAAACATAGTGTCAGAGTTAGTTCTCAAGTAATAGTAGCAATTTTATTATCTATGGTTCATCTAGTTTCATTTATGATTGTGATTGACGGTTCAACTGGTTCTACAGTGTTTAAGGGAAATACTTTGAATTTTCGTTACCTTTCATTAATTCACACTGCTTTTCCGCCCGTTTTCTAGCCTGAGTCTCTTGTAGTAATATTTCTTCTAATTCTTCTGTAAGAAAAAGTCGTTAAATAAACCATTCATATATCATTTCAAAATACTGTTTCAAATAGTAGGATTAAACTAAAGAAGCGCGATCAGTGACCATTAAGTTTAAATATAGTATATGCCATGCAAACCATATCATACCTTTGGTTAAATGTGCTGGTTTTTTGCTTTCCACGTCAAGCTGAACACTGGTACGAATATCTATAAATAAATATTTTTTTGTTTTGAATTGTTGCCATGGCATTTCTTAAATAATAATATGAGATTTTTTTTAAATATGCATAGTACAGCTATTTTTAAATGTTACGGCAGCTGCTTCCTAAAAGGTTAGAATCATTTCTGGTGTATCATTCACTGTAATGACATTTCATTGCAAACAGATTTTTGTGGAATGTTTAGTTAAAATCAGATAGCACAACTTAGTGAAAATACATTTTAGGGCTTATTCCTATAAAATGTACGTGTATTAGTGTAAAACTACAAATGTCGTACGGTAATCCACCAGTTATATACATGTACATGTAGAAGAGCTTCTACTTTATTTAATTCTTATAAATTGAGTCATGATACATGTAAAAATAGATGATTGTGGTCTTAACAATGATATTGATTCTGCGTACAATAGCTCTAATTTGTAACGTAAAACTTGTAAGGTGTTATTCCGACATGTGTTTTTTTTTATATAAATCCAAATAAAATGTGTTGCCTATCCTTTTTTGATTGGCAGCCAACTTAGTTTAATTATGGATAACATGGCATCAGCAAAAACTAAAGTTATCAATCGTTGTTGACTACATGTAATTCACTAATCCATCTTTGGGGAATTTAATTTGTAATACATGTAAATAAATGCATAAGCTTCGCTTAACATTGGCAAGCCGCGTTTGCAACCACAATAAATTAAATAAGATTACA
Organism: Cylindroiulus punctatus; assembly: GCA_034695085.1. Taxonomy (NCBI): domain Eukaryota; kingdom Metazoa; phylum Arthropoda; class Diplopoda; order Julida; family Julidae; genus Cylindroiulus; species Cylindroiulus punctatus. The sequence continues at coordinate 932 of JAQFYZ010003731.1, read as the reverse complement.
TTCAAGAGTGAAACCTGAATATGACGCTATAACCAATTGGCGGGGGAATCTAATTGAATCAAACTTGCCACCGATTAAGCGGATTACCGATTGTTCGTTGGCTGTTCAATTGCATCGTCCGCTTTTGAAAGTCGACAACTTGTATGATAGGGAAATCCCCCCAGACTAGGAGGGAGGGGGGGGGGGGACACGCTGGAGATTGTCTAATTCTAGTTCAGTGATGATGGCGAGGGGGATTTCGTGCTCATCTTTGCGATTGCTTTGCTTAACAGGCGTTAATTGTACATGGCCGAAAATACAGTTTTGTTTAAAACGTCCTTGTGATGTATTGGACTATGTTTCAGGATGATTTCAAGAATTGCATGCAGTACATGTAATTACAAATTAATTAAATCAATACACAACATTTTTTGATGTAAAGGCTTCCTAATCTATTTACAAGTAAATTATGATATTTTGGGATTCACTACTGTACATGACCCGTTCCAGATGTCGATGGTTTAAAGCACAGATATTGCATTTCCACTATTTCAAATTCTTAAGAATCACGTTTGTATTAATGATTTCCCCAAAACTGGACATTGAATATATGTATTTATATGTGTGTTTCAAATCATTTCAGCTCATTTTCAAATCTATATGCAAGAATGAAAACTTGTCCTAGCTATCGAAATTTATCCGTCGAATTTTTTTTTCATATAAGCATTTTTTCGTGCGTGTTATTTTCGATGAAGCTGCCCCTGACGGCAGGCAATCACTGCAAGCCTACGAGCATTAAGATATGCAGACGTGAATACATCTATGTTTTTACATATCGACACACATGTATTGGTCCACAAGATGTGATTGGATCGGAGGGTTTGTTCGGCATCAACGAAAAAATAAACTGTGACAGTAACGCTGCCAGGTAAAACAAGTGTGACTGACATGCG